>PVLA01001268.1:180908-381698 GCA_004027455.1 Hydrochoerus hydrochaeris | reverse complement strand
TTTCTTCCTTTCATTTTATTCTTTTTTCCCTCTCTTTTCTAAATAGCTGGAGAGAACTCAAGCCACAGAAAACTAATCCCATTCCCCAAACCCAAGAATAAACTCAGATTATCCCTCAAATATTCCTTCATCCTTTCTTTTCTAGTCCCTTCTCTAGTTTCCCAAACATTCTGTGACCATCCTTTGTCCTCCAGCCTTGCTTCTACTTCCTTCCTAGTTATCCTTGTTTTGCACACTGTCTTCCCTAAATTTCCCCACCACAGGGCAAAACCATTCTACCAAAGGGAGATACTTTTCATACAAACCACTAATGTACAATCACCTCTGTTATGTAACTATAGACTTTGTTGCTATGGTTTAAAGCACAAAATCAATAGTTACCACAGTCTGTCAGTCTTGAAATGATGCTATTGTTATTGCTAATCTTACTACTTTAGCAGGATGTCATACCTGTTGTAATTAGTTGTTTTCCTCTGATAACAGTACTGGGGAGCTCTGGGGCAATAACCTCACCATCGCCCTGGTGAACCCAAGGACTGGGGACCGAGCCAAACAGATATCAACATTCCACTCTCAAATAATTGGGAAGGTAAGATCTTGGAACAGACAAAATCAAGAATTTCCTACACACATAAGACATTTTTGAAGAACAGACTTTTCCCAAAGAGGATTTCATACTAGTGATACAGCTATCTATTACAAAAACTCACAAGGATCATCCCAAAAAAATATTTTGAAATAGAAAATGATAAGATGAAGAAGCAAAATGCAATCTCAGACCTCCAGCCCACCCATAACAAGATGTCCACCAGGAAACATCAACATAGAATAAATTGAAAGACACACACATGAAATTTCCAAATGATGGCAACCAAAGTAAAGAAACAAATCCATGATTCTGTAGAGAAAATCAGATCTGAAATAATCTCTCAGGTTACAAAAACAAATGTCAACATTTATAAAGCTCAGCAAATCTAGAGTTGAGAGAGACTTTAAAAAGCAGATGATGATAGAAAGAGGAAGGAAACCATGAATGATCCATATAGGGAAGAAATAGAATGCGTGAAACAGATCCAAACAGTTATCTAGGAAATTAAAAATTCCATTGAAAGCTGGCAAAATTGTTTGACTCAAACTGAAGAAAGACTTTCAGTCCTTGAAGACATGATCTCAGCTAGTGATAATGAAAAGAAAGATCTCTTGAAAATAACCAAAGATTAGGAAATAACAATTCAAAAGGTTCAAGATGATGCAAAGAAAAATACCATAAGATTAACTGCTGTCAATGAAATAGAAGACAACACAAATGATATTTTAAAAATCTATTTGCAGAAGTAATAGCAGAAAATTTCCCATACAAGGAAAAAGTATGGGAACAAGATGTGGTATTTTTATGTAATGGAATACTACTCAGCTATAAAGAAGGGTGAATTTGAGGCTTTTATTGGTAAATGAATGCAACCTGACATACAGATAAGTGAGACATATAAAACCTCAATTATCCACAACCAAAATAAACCTACACCCAGATTTATAATAAGCAAGATCCCAGAAATTCACCACAAAAACAGAATATTAAAAGTTGTTAGAAAAAAAGAGAGGAGTGCCCATCAGAATCACAGCAGACTTTTAAACACAAATCCTCAAGTCCAGAAGAACTTGGAGTGAAGTGTTTCAAATTCTAAAAGAAAATAACTTCCAACCCAAAACAATGTTTCAAAATTAATGGGGAAAGATACTTTCATGACAAAGAACAACTGAAGAATTTCATGACCATCAAATCAATACTACACAGGTTACTACTGAAAGATATTTTATACAGGCATAGAAATGACCACAATACCAAGAATGACAGCAGAAGAAAACCACCAAACAGGGCAAGCAGTTAAACAGAGGGGAAAAGTAATGAACCAACAGGAAAACAACATGACAAAGATAAGCCTATACATATCAGCTATAACCATCAATGTAAATGGCCCCAATTCACCAAGCAAAAGAAATAGACTAGTAAAGTGGAACAAGATACAAGATCCAACAATATTCTGTATATAAGAAAAACATTTAACTCAAAAAGAAATTCATAGACTAGGATTAGAGGTTCCATTCGACATAACTATTCCCCTTCTGGGCATTTTCCCAGAAGAATTAAAAACATCATACCACAGTGATATATGCACACTCATGTTTATAACAGCATAATTTATAGTATCTAGATGTTGGAAATAACCTAAATACCCATCAATTGAGGAATGATAACAAGATGTGGTATTTTTATGTAATGGAGTACTACTCAGCTATAAAGAAGGGTGAATTTGAGGCTTTTATTGGTAAATGAATGCAACCTGAGACCATACTCATAAGTGAAATAAATCAGAATCACATAGGTAAACATCATATTATCTCCCTAGTGTAAGAAACTGAAAGAAGCAATAAGATCCAAAACATACAATAGATACGGTGAAAGGGAAAGAAACTGCCCAAAAGGAAAGAACAACTTGGATAGGGGAAAGGAAAAGAAGGAAAAGTAAACAACATTTTAATACACAATATTTTACAAAAGGACAGGCTTTGTTTTATTTGTGGTTTTACATCAAATATTTTTAAATAGTTTAATAAGTTCTTATTGTCTTGTGTCAAAACTCTGTATTGTTGTTTTTATTGTTTTTCCTCTTTAAAATTAAAAAGAAAAATATGCTAAATGAAAATAACTTTCATCCTCCACATAGCAAATGTGACATTCAAAAATGTGAATAAAATAAAGAAATAAATAGAAAAATGAGCCCCGAGGGAGATCACTACCAGCTGACTGCCCTAATGTGAGTTCTAGTGCGTATCAGGGAAATAAAAATGACTCCAGAAAGAAGAGTTTAGTCAGTTTGGATGCAAAGATAACAACAAACATATAGATAAGAATGCTGATGCAGGCTGAATAATACAAAAACACCTCATCTGAGGAGTTAAAAAACTAATAGAATTAACATGCTACATAATAATGCCACATAATTTGGGAAGGCAATAATTGGACTGAAAGCATTTTAAGGCACCTAAGTTAGCCAAGAGAAAGTTAAAATTTTACTCATCTCAAAATCAATGAGAGTTAAATATGCATATTACAATTTCTAAGTTAACCTTAAAATAGAAACATGAGTATTAAATTTCAAAACAGGAGAGTGGAAATAGGAATTTGGGTGAGGATGAGGGATATCCAGTAATATAAACTTTGCAGTGAGAAGAAGAGAATCTGCCAATAACCACACTGAATTGTTGTGATTAAAAGCAGATATTCATCAACAAATAACTAAACTTTTACAGAAGGACAGGTTTTGTTTTATTTGTGGTTTTACATCAACTATTTTTAAATAGTTTAATGATGTTTTATTTATTATCCAGGTATTATGAGAAAATACAAACAATATCTTCTTTTCTGCATAACTTTTGAGAATATTTTCCCCTAAGAAGTTCTAATAGAGAAATGGGTAACATTCATGCATTATACAAATTACTTGTTGGAAAACAAAAAAAGGTAAAAATGAACAAACTATAATACTTCACTGATTGAACCTTATACAGCTCTACCACATACACACACACACACACACACACACACACACACACACACACACACAAACCCTAATCCACCAAGTACCAGTTTAGTAGGGGGTGCACCGGGGGAGAAGGAGGCTAAGATGGTAAGAAACTGTTTTATGCACTGGTGAAGTCACTATGAAATCAACTTCTCAAGTACTTACCACGGACTGAACTATTCAGGGACTCTGATTAAGTTTATTTCAGAAAAACCCCATGAAGAAATGAGCACAGCTTTCTCTCTGTTAATGGAATTTTCAAGTTGTGGTTAGAGACTCGGTTTCCAAGAAAAACACATTTATCTTCATTTCAGCCAGTCAAGGAAACCAAACGGTCTAGGAGGGTTGGGACCTGGGAGTCCTCCACTGCCTGCCAGATGGACAAGCAGGAGCTCCCCACTTTTCCCTGAGCAATAGCTCAGCCTCCAGCTGCCCTCCTGGGTACCCCAAGTTCTCGGTCCCTTGCAGTTTTTGGTAACCCTGGGGCTGCTGTGTGTAGAAGACACAAAAGAACACGGGAAGTGTCCTGGTTCTTTATGATCAAGAGCATCGGTAGAAGCAGGGTCCTTCTGGCAGGGAATGAGGCTGTGGCCTGGGCATCCTGAATGCAAAGGGTCTGCTATGAGAGGGTCCCTGGAGGCTAGAAGATGGGACAGCAAAGTGTGGAGGGCAGCAGAGGTGGTGGCAACATGCTTGGATTTTAACACACAGTGGCCTTTGGATTCACACCAGCTCTGTGTGCCAACCCACCCAAGCTCACTGCTCGCTGGCCTTGGAAAGGCAGACCACAAACCAGGATGGGTGATCTAGAAGGCCTGATGTTTCTCAACCACAGTTGTTCCATCCTGATAACCTCGCTCAAACTCTAGATTTCACTTGCATCTGACAGTCACTGAACTGCAACTGTCCACCTAGTCCACCTTGACTTTATAAGTCACATGACCCTCAGAGCTTTACCAGACCAAGGGCTTAAATTTTACCCTGAAATTTCTTTCTGTAGCACCAAACACAGACATTTTCTACAAATTCTGTTTAGAAATTCCCAGGACTGGACTACAAATAATATCAGAGGAGACAGGAGCCAGCTGCTATCAGAAATCTAGCAAAGGTCAGCCAGCTGGTCACCAGACCAGGGTTTCAAAGTTCAGAAAACAACACTTCAGCACCCACTGTCTCCCACTGCTCAGCTGACTCCTGGCCATCTGGTCATTTACCCCATCCTACCAAGGGTTGACATGGGACAGCTTCCAGTGGCCAGAGAATGGGAAAGAGGGAGAGTAACAGTGGGACTGGGGAGGGACACGCTTGCATTCTGCCAGGGAATGGCAAGCCAGCTTGCATCACCCACTTCATGGCACAAAATCTGCAAGAAACTCCACCTAATAATCATTTTGACAGAGGTAGAACCAACAATGACCTTCACCAGAACCTGACAGGAAGTGCTTCTTCCATGCTATGTTCATGAGCTCAGCACACCAGGTAGAAAAATCAACCAGGGTCCTACCCTCAAAGAAAATAGTGTCTCTTGGGTAGGAAGCCACATACAAGCTCTGTGACTGAGTAAACATTTCCCTTCCTTACCTGTCGGATAAGTGGAGGCTCAGTGAAAACCACAAGGAGAAACAATGCAGTGACATGAGTCCAGATATTCAGCCCAGTGGCAACCCACTTGTCCACTGAAGCCTTCACCCAGGAAAAGATACCCCCAGACTTGCCAGGCTCACATTCCCCTAGGAGGACACTGCACATGGTTCACTAGAGAAGATCAAAAACGGCAGAGAGTATCTGATTTCTTTTAAATTTTATGTTAAAAGGAGGTCATCCCTGAAGGAGATCCTTAAGGAATTGGCGCATGAGCTATTTCCTTCCTGGGCTGTTTTGTTTTATTTTATTTTTGAAGATCCCTTCTGAACCTTGCCCTCAAGACAGATTCTGTTCCCTGGGAGACAGACCACTACCAACAACAACCCCATTTGATTTGTTGCTATTGTTTTTTGTGGTACTGGCAGTGACACTTAGGGTCTTACACATGCTGGGCACACTCTGCCACTGAACAATACCCCCAAACCCTTCCAGTCACCCCAACTCAAACTCCAACACTGCTACTTGCCAACCAGGTGAACTAAGGCATGTTACTTCAATTCTGTGCCTCAGTTTCCTCTCCACTAAAATGGAGATAACAGTATCTCTATTATTTATTGTAAAGATCAACTAAATGAATGCTTCAGAAGGGCTCACTCCTATTTGTGGCATAAAGTGCTCCTAAAGGTGAGTTTACTAAATGAACTTGATAAATGAACTTGAGTCCTCTGCCCAAACCTGCAAGAGAGAAGCCACATTTCATACCCTTATCATCACCTCAGACTGGGCCTTCTCCCTTTTCTGGTTCCTTTTGAAATAGCAGCTGGGCCTGGTCCCAGTCAGAGGTCCTTGTGATATGCCCACCGTCTCCTCCCCTAGGTTCCCTTCTGGGTTTCTCTGGATCTGCAGCTGCCTCAGGCTCCCGCCCCAGCAGGGCCTCCCCATGCCTTCTTTACTTTCTGGTCTCCACCTTTGTCTATGCTATGGCTTGAAAATGATACCTAAGGCACCTGGGCACGTTGAGTGCTTTGAGTTAGACACGGCAAGGCCTTCACCCAAGGGCTCACTGAGCTCCTGCCTTCTCTTCTCTTGCCCATCATGATCCTCCAGAGAGCATCACACCAGCTAGAATTCCTCTTCCCAGTGCAGACCGTAGAACTCAAGATCCCTTTTCTGCAAAGCCAGCCATAAAAACTAGGCTACTCTAACCTTCCCTACCCCGTCTCCAGGCTTTCTGTCTTGATACTGGCCCCAAAGAAAGTCTTTACACTACTCTTTTTGGGTGTTAGGTCACGTGATCCTCATTCCAGATAATCCTGGCCCTACCTGGGAGGAAGAAATGCTACAGCCAAAGAGACCAGGAAAAATCTGACCACACAGGCTCTGTGAGCACCTCTCTCGGCAGTGTCTGTTAAATCAGAACTATTTTGTCTGCCCACATTGCTTGGTTATTCTGCTTCCTAGAAGCTGAGCATCTAACATACATTTTCCCCTTTGTGGAAAACTCCTGCATCACATAAAACTGTGATTAAACAAACCTGTTAGACTTTTCTTTTGTTACCCTGTCTTTTTGTTTTGTTTTGATTTGATTTGTTTTTTGAGACAGATCTTGCTCTACCGCCCAGGCTGACCTTGACCATATGAGTTTTAGCTTGAGTTTCCAGTCTCAGTCTTGGGGAAACAAGGCCACATCACCACTCCAAGGATCCTACCGTGTCTTTTGTTGTGGAGTTTTTGTTGTTTTGTACTGGTGATTAAATCCAGGGTCTTCACACTGAACTAAATCCCTTTTTATTTCTTTATTTGGTTACAGATTTTTTTCCCCACATCTCTTACAATGAAATGAAAAAGGCCTTCCTGTACATTTAGGTCTATGTCACAGAACCAGCTCCCACAACTTCTCCCCCCTTGAGCTTTTCTCCTTTTGATCTGCTCTTCTTCTCCCCCATTTTCCCAGGGACTCCTCTCCAGGCTTCCATCTGCTCTCCTCTCTTTTCCAACACAGTTGAGATGCAGGGACTGGCCCCTCTAGACTTCTCCCTTTGAATTTCTCCTACATTTCTACCTTGTTTACATTTCTTTTTGCTGAAACAAAATACTTTGATATCAAAAATTAAAAGAGGAAAGGTTTATTTCAGTCCACAGTCAACTGGCTACAATGCGGAACACATAGTAGAGGGCTATCACAGAGGAGAAGCAGTTCATGGTGTGGCAGGTAGAAGGCATCAGCAGCAAACTGCAAATAGCAAGACCTCTTTTCCCTTTTTATCCCATCCAGGCTACAAGAAAGGTGGGCCTTCCCATTATCCATATCCAGAACTGTGCTAATTCTTATCAGTGGAGTACCAAGCATTAATCCCAAATCACATACCCTAGATCCAGTCAGCTCTGAAAAGTCTCACCTCTGATCACATGAGTCTGGGTGGGGGCATCTAAATATAAGCCATAACATTCCACCCCTAGCCCCTAAACAACTTATGCACATCCCTTTATGCAAAAGGCATTTAGTCCATCTCTAAGAGTTGACAAAGTTTCAGCATTGCTGAAAAGTCCAAGTTCAAAGCCTCCTCTGAGTTTAAGGCAAACTCTTAGCAGCAAGACTGTACAAATGAAAAGAAAGTTAAACACTTCCAACATATAGTGGTACAAAATAAATATTCCCATTCCACGTAGGAGGATAGAAAGGAATGGGGCCCAAAGAAGTCCAAAATCCAGCAGGGCAATATTAGACTCTACAATTCCACATCCTGCATCTACTACAATTTGTGGCAAGACATAAACTCTGAAAGGCTTGGGTGGCTCTGCCTCTACATGACTACTGGTAGTTGCAGCTCTCCTGGCTTTGTTCTTGGGCAGGCTTTGCTCACTCCTTGCAGTTTCCTTAGACAACGTTCCTTTCTTCTCCAAGCTTCTGGGGTCTTCACTATCCTTCAGCTTCACCCACACAGCTTCACATACTGCCATCTCAGGATAATACTTCTGGCCATCCCAGACCTTCTTCTGAAATCAGGTTGGAAGACTTCCTGACCCCACAACTCTTGCATTGTGCATGTACCTAAAACTAGCACCATGTGGATGATGCCAAAGTCTGCTGCCAACCAGAGCAGTAGCGTGCCTTCCTTCTTCTCTCTTGGCTTTAGGGGCTAAGGGCCTGGATTGCTGACCACTATGAACCAAATCTCAAGGAACAAATTACATAAGCCATTGCCATTCTGGAACCTGTTGCTCTGGGGATCTCTTCTCAAAGTCTTTTACCTTGAAATCCTCGGACTGCAAAAGGCAGTGTTCTGCTGGTTCTCTAGGTACCCTCAGGCATAATTTTCTACTGACCTGTTCTTTTTCAGCAACCAAGTTCTCCTCTGCTCCATCATCTGCAACTTTACCAAAGTTCCTTTCCTTCCTGATCAAAGTCAAAATATTTTAAGCCATTCTGATAGGTTCTTTGCTTTTGAATTTCAACACAGATCAGGCTCAAAGCCCCCAAATGTCACCAGGCCACCGCCTTAACATTACATTGTCTTGAAATTTCTTCTGCCAGATTATTTAGTCCATTGCCCTTAACCTCAGTCTCAGGCAAAATTTCTGGACAAGAGCAAAATGCAGACACACTTTCTGCCAAAGCATAACACACATGGTCTGGAGTCCAACAGCCAATGTAGTCTTTATACCTACCTAAAGTCCTCTAAGCCTGGTCTGTACTAGCTGCATTTCTGTCAGCATTCTGGCCCTCTGAGCTCTGACCAGAATTTCCTATCAAGTTTGACATATGGCATTTCAGAACTGCTTCGTCAGTCAGCATCTGCAAACCTTTCTAAACTCTTCCCATAAGCCAATTCTAAAGTCCTCTGAACCACATAACTAGGTAGCATCACAGCAACAACCCCCTTCTCTGGTACCAAAAGTCTGTCTTGCTTATTTTTCTTGTTGATGGAACAAAATACCATGACACCCAAAGTTAAAAAAGGAAAGATTTATTTCAGTTCATAGTTAGTAGGTGTTTCAGTCCCTAGTCAGTTGGCTCTGAGGCAGGATAGCAGAGCAGCATCACAGAGGAGAAATAGTTCATGGTGTGGCTGGCAGAAGGCAGCAACAGCAAACTGCCTTCTTAGATTCTTCTGGACCATCTGTTGCTATCACTTCAATTTAGAGAATAGTGGAAAAAGAGAATGTCAGATGAGAGTAGTAATGGCCTAGTGATGTTATTACCCTCATCTTTTACCTTGAACTTCCCTCTTCTAGAATAAGGACTTCACTTGCCTTGTAAGGATTAGGTGACACTGGCCAACTGGTGGGCCCATCGTTTTATTGAGAGTGGGTGCAGGGAAGGTCATTAGTTTCGACTCCTGGGTGTTCTGACAATTTGTACTGTTACTAAGACAGAGAGGGCTGGTGGACAAAAAAGCTAGCAAGCAAGGGGGAAAACCAGAAGTTTGGGTATGGGAGTACTCATGAAAGAACTGACTCCCCGGAGGGGAAAAACATGATGCAATTGAGATGGAATAATTCAGATCATTTCAGGACATACATTCCACTAGATAGAGGAAGAAGCCTTCAGAAACAGGGACTGTTATGGCTAGATGTCCCCCTAAAGCATCACGTGGTCAGAGGTGGGGCTTTTCACAGCTGGCTGGATCTAGGACACGTGATACTGGGATTAATGCTCTGTGGTACTAAATTAGTCCTCTGACTGGAATCAGCATAGTTCTGGGTGTGGATAATGGGAAGGCCCACCCAAAAGGCTTGTAGCTTGGATAAAATAAAAGGTCTGTACCCACTCTCAATAAAACGATGGGCCCACCAGTTGGCGGATATGTGTCACCTAATCCTTACAAGGCAGGTGAAGTCCTATTCTAGAGGAGGGAAGTTCAAGGTAAAAGATGAGGTCCAGAGGAATCGTAGAAGGTGTTTAGTATCTGGAAAATTAAAAACATGCACATGCTCTGCAATGGAGAGAAAGGGCAGGTAAGAAGACTTGAATTGTTATTGTGGGGCCCCCCAAGTTCCCCTTGGATAATACACTTGAGAAAACAGACATACCTGTATCGAGAAACCTCATGCAGACACCAAGCAGAGCTCTTGAGGAAGGTCATGTGTATTTTTTCCCTGT
This sequence comes from Hydrochoerus hydrochaeris, assembly GCA_004027455.1. Taxonomy (NCBI): domain Eukaryota; kingdom Metazoa; phylum Chordata; class Mammalia; order Rodentia; family Hydrochaeridae; genus Hydrochoerus; species Hydrochoerus hydrochaeris. Next base: position 371,426 of record PVLA01001268.1, on the reverse strand, counting down.
GTTTCAGCATTAAAGCCATGCCGGGTCTGCGATACAGCCTTACCTGAATACATAATTCTTAGTGTGATCCTTCCTTGTTGAAAGCAAAAGTATTCTGAAATCTGACTTGCCCATGCCATTTTTGGAAACAGACTATCAAAGCTTGGGCAAGGGTTCAACTATGCAAAACTCCAATCCATTAGGATCGAGCCCATGTGGAAATGATTAATGTGCAACTGCTGTGTGTCATCTGGGCCATCAGTGACCAGTAAAACCACAGCAAACATCGAAATAAGTACAGGAAAATGCTTAAACTCTTACAGGCCAACTCTACTTTTCCAGAAGAAATTATGGTTACTTTTCCCCTTAAAATGCAGCGAGACAGGGTAGAGAGAACAGCAGGAGGAGGAAGGCTCTGACTCACGGTGATCACACCAAGAGAAAAGGGGAGCAAAAGGGGGGAAGTCAGCTCACAAAGGCCAGCGCCTCCCAGTCACAGATTTTGCTGTACACAATAAGCCCTAAGGAGCCTCTCCGCTATGTACATGACACCAGTGATCGGAATAGGAAGTCAGGTTTTTCTTGATCCAGCAACATGAAACTCTCACTCACCATTAGGACCATCTCTCTAGAAAGAAATACAAAGCAAAAACAAAAACAAAAAAAGAAAAGAAAAGAAAAGAAAAGAAAAGAAAAGAAAAGAAAAGAAAAGAAAAGAAAAGAAAAAGAGCATCTCCCTCCCCAAAACTAAAAGCCCAGACTGATCTGGAACTTGCAATGATCCTCCTGCCTCAGCCTCCCAATTGCTGGGATTACAGGACTGCACCACCACGCCTGCTTTACCTTTCTTAAACCCTAGGCCAACCAAATAAAGTCTTGGCAAGGCCATTACTCATGACTGGCTAGCGGCTACCTTGTCTTCCCAACTCATTTTCCCAAAATTAGGAGAAACGTAGCGCTTCCCAAAAGCAAGCGATTTTCTCCCTCCCTGGGGTTCCAAGGCAAGGCAGAGGTGCTTCCTTAGGATTTAGTTTTTCCTTACAGAAATGCAAGGCCAGAGGCCGGGGCCAGTCTGTGCTTTGACCGCTGGTGAGGCAGGGCCACCTGGAGGAACACGGGACCAGGGACTGTGCCCCTCCGGCCCCAGGTACCAGGCTCCTTGCTGCTACGGGTCCCCACAGGAAGAACGAGGAGTATGCAGGAGGCCTCCAGGCAGTTTCTCAGTATCTTATGACCCCACCCCTGCCCAACCGACGCTGCTGCCTTTGTGGGGTAACGGAAAGCCCTCTGGAGTTCTGAATTCAGAAGTGGACCCCTCTGTGTAGCTGTCCAGAGAGCGGACCAGGGCTCAGGGGCGCGCCTTCAAATTCAGGCGCCCCAGCTTGTGGCGGTGGTGGGAACCCTCTGCTGCCTGGGAGGTGGGGTGGGACCCAGCACCCTGCTGGGGACCCCTGGGACCTGGATCCTGTGGGTTCCTCCAGACTGGGAACTCGGGGGCCGGGGGCGGCGCTCTAACCCTAGTTGGGGTGCTAAATTCTTCCCCACTGCGCGGTCCCACTTCCAGATGAAGCCACCCAGGCTTCAGGAAGGCGGGGAGCTTCTGGCCAGCCTGGTGCCCAGGGCTGGGGCGCTGGAGAGGTTCAGATCTGCCAGGCGCTCCTAGACACAAACGTTCCGGAGCTAAACGCGAGGGTCCCGCCAGCTCGGGACCCGACACGGTGGCAACAGGTGCGCTGCGCGCTCGCCCCAGGGCCGCTCCGGGAAGCTGGCCCGGCGGCCACCGCTGTTTATAGAGCTCTGCTTGGGTGAAACCCCAGGCGCAGTGAGCGGCGGCGGCACTGCGCTCCTCACCTGAGTGCCCCTCACCTGCTCGCCCCTCACCTGCGTGCCCTCACCTGAAGCCCCGCGGACGGCCTCGGGCTCCATGCTCTTGAGCTGGCTGAGCTGCGTGCGCCTCTGGGGCTGCACGGCTCCTGTCTTCGCTCTTCCTCAGGGTTCCCCCGGGGCTGCCGCCGCCCCTGCCACCTCCTCTCCGCTCCCGCACCCAGACCTCTCTTGGGCCTGCCAGCGTTCCGCCCCCAGCCACCACTGAATACTCTTCTTAACTAATCATCAACCCTTGCACCCTGGTGGTTTGCAAACACCTCTTTCCACCCTCCCGCATTACTCACCATCTGCAGGCGCATTTATTCCCCTTCATTTTGTTTTTGTTTCGGGGAGGGGGACTGCGATTCCCCAGAACGCTTGCCCTGGTGGGCCCGGACTGGCACTGTGTTACACCCACTTCCTGATCTTCCTTTCTCCCCCTCCTGTTTCTATTTCTAGAGACAAAAATTATTTCCATTAACCGTTTTCAAAACTGTGCACTGCTGATTAATAGCTCTGTGATAGTCAGGGGTGCACAGAGCGCAGGACATCCAGTAATTTTTTTTCTGCTCCTTTTAAAATCTGTCCCATTTTTTTCCCTGAAAATTGTAATGTGCCTGTTTTGCTAATACCTAATCCTTTTATTTATTGAATGTTCAAGCTGGCACTTGCTTAAAATAGCAAAATTCAATGCAGGCCCCTTTTTCCCCTCCAGTATACAGTATTTGGCCTGTTTCAAGGTGTTATTTTTCTGGAGGTGCAGGAATGAATTTTTAAAATGCAACTGGCAGCCAAGTGAGAAGGCTGAGGCAGAAGGATCACTTGAGTTCCTGAGCTGAAGACCAGCCTGGACAAGGGAGGGCGGAGCCTCAGTCTTCTGTGGGAACAGGAGGGGTGTGGCCAGCAGCGCCCAACCCCACCCCACCTAGGTAACATTGTTTTTTTGCATTGGCCCCTCAGGCTGGCTGCATCCTCAGCACCTATTAGCTTCTCATCCTGGGACAGATCTGCAACTCATGTGCCTGCTCACCCCTCCACTGTAACCCAGAGTAGCTCAGGGGAACCCTCCAATTGCTCCTCACCCTGCGCCCTACCTTCTGAACAATGGATTGGCGAATCCTAAAACTTTCCCACGTGTGGGTTGGAAAATGGCCCCAGCTCTGCCCCCCGTCAGTCAGTGCAATGGTGTGCACCCCAATTTTGTATTCCCCAGATGGGTGCCCCACCCTGAGCACCCTTGCAGTCACTGCTGGGAACCCTAAGATTCCAACTGGTAAAGGAAGGAAATTTCAGCTCTCCCTGGGCAAGAGAGCTCCAAACCACATCCTCACCTAACACACAGGCATCAGGCGCCTACTAGTTATCCCAGATTTCAATTTTTAATTCAGGCTGAGAGTTTGCTCCTGTATATGGCATAAGAAATAGATCTAACAACAGCCACCTGTTCCGACACCTACATAAAGGTACATTCTTTTCCCCCACTTGAATGATCTCCTTAACCATCTTTTAATTCCCATATGCATTGTAGCATTTTTTACTGAAAGTTTTACTGTTTCTACAATAAAACTACACAGATGTACCTCCTGTAGCCTTATCATATACTTGAATATCTCAGAAAGCAGATCTTTCTCATTAAATATTAGAACCAGCCAATTAAGGGTGTTGGGGGCTGCCTGATAGTTCATTTAACTGTAATATTGTTGTGATTAGATCCGGACTGTCCCCCAAAAGCCTCATGTGTGCAGAGGTGGGGATTTGGGAAGGTGACTGGGTGGTGGAAGTGATGTAGCTGGTGGCTTGGGTGTGACCTGGAAGGATATATCTTTCTCTAGGATCCTCCCTTCTCTCTCTGCTCCCTAGCTGCCAGGGGTTGACTACTCCTTCCTCATACCAAGTGCCTTTGCCATGCTGCTTCTGCCTTGGAGCCAGCCAAGCCTGGACTGAAACCATGAGCTGAAAAAACAAAAACAAAAACACAAGCAACCCCTGCTTTCCTTTAAGTTGAGGGAGGCAGGTTTTGTGCCTCAAGGAGAAGAAATTGACTAAGATGAACATGAACTTGCATTAATATCTCTAAGGTTTTGAATCTCCCCATGGAAGAACACTGTCTGATTTGGTTTACTCAAGTCTTTTATTTGTTTGTTTGTGTCAGTTTGTTGCTACAGCTCCAGATTGCTACAAGTGGATCTCATACATTCTGCACAGATTTATTCCTTGGAATTCCTGAGAGTTGGTGTCTATGACAAATGGGTTCTTTCTTTTCATTAATTACTTTAGAATTTGTCATTATTGATAAATAAAACTACTAGCTTAGGTGCAATGAATTCAGAGTGTATAGGCAAAGTTATAAAGTGCGATATCTTTAGCTGAGCAAGGTAGTAGCACACGTGTAATCCAAGCTATCACGAGGTAGAGGTGGAAGGATCTCTAGAGCCCAAAGTTGGGAGACCATTCTAGACAACACAGTGAGTTTTTTTTTCTCTCTCTCTCTCTCTCTCAAAAGAAAGAAAAGGGGGGAAAATTTTCAAAACATTATTTCCTCTGTCAGTTTCATTGGAACTATTCTATTCTCTAACATCCCAATTCTGTGTTTTAAAAGTGTTAAATGGCTGTTTTACAATGTTATAAAAGTACTAAATTTTTAACATGTAAGTAAGTGAATGCTATATGCAACTGAAAGATATGCTTTAGGAGAAAGATTAAAACCGTGAGTTCATCTAAAGTCTAGTGTCTGCACTTATCAGAGTAGAGCTCGGTTCCGCATCCTTTCTGATCTTGGAGCCCAAACCCACTTTGTACGAGGAGGCCATGATTGCTCACCGAGCTAACAGAAGTGGGGATTTGTAAACATTTGTTCTGATCAAACAAGAAAAAAGTTAATAGATAACTGCTTCAGTTAGCTAATTCCTAGTAAAATCATAATCTTATAATTTTGGAAAGAAGAATGCTTGCCACACACATATTCAGAGTGCTCTTCTGCATGAGTCTAACAAAAAAGGAAAGCAGTGAGGTTTTGGTCAAATATTCTGAATAACATTCCTGGTAATTTTACAGTAGTCCCTGCTTGTCTGTGGAGGGTTCATCCGGTGGATGCTGAGCAGAGAATAATACCAAGCCTTTGTGAGCTCTGTTTTTTCCTTCACACACAAACCTATGGGAGTTGAATTCATGAATGAGGCTCAGTAGGAGATTCTCAGTAATGACTAAATGACAAAACAGTGCTATTAAAATAGCATACAGCAAAGACAAGTAAACAACAGAAAGCTGTGGGACAAGAACTGAGAAATCAGCAGAGGTACAACTACAACCAAATGCAAGAAAATCAATGGATACAGGTCAGCCAGTCCACTCTTGAAGGCCCCCAAGCAGCCACAAATTCAAAAGGGTATAACCCTGACCTGTGTCCAATCTCATTTGTGCTGGAGTTTTAAATGCTTCCCCACCCACAGTGGATCCTGGGTGCCATGACACTTCCTCTGAGAACCTTGTATGATCAGAAACTCCCCAAGTTATTTTGTAACTTGTTGCTGTTATGTGAAATTCTCACAGCATCCATAACCAGTTATTAGAACTCAGCTGCTGGGTGAGCTGAGTCAGGTGCCCCATTGGCCCATGACTCCTGTCAATCTCCAGTTATAGAACCTCCCATATCCCCAGAACCTAAAGGGACCCAGTGCCTGTCCCTATTAAGACCCTTAGCTCTTCTCACTGGCATGATCTTACCCTGCTTTTGCTACTTTTGCTTTTAATAAACCTTACTGTTGCTATTCCTTTTGAGCATGTTTGGTCGATTCTTTGTTTGAGATACCAAGAACCTGGAACAACTTCCCGGGAACCTAGATCCAGTAACAGCACCACGCCTCTGACACTCGGGGTTGCTGGTAAGTAAAATAAAGGTTACTTGAATACAATTACTATGGCACCATGACACTCCATCTGATAACCTAGATGGCCACTCAGTGACAAAGGGACAGGTAGATTATTCAGAGTAGACACACTGAACCAAGTGGTAATTTGTATCCTGGGCAGGATGAAGCAGGACAGTTTGAGATTTCATGGAACTACTCAGGATCAAGTGCAGGTGAAAACATGATTTTCAGACCATGGGAGGCCTTGGGAGTCTCAAACCTAGAAAACAAAGCTGTGGAGGAGAAGCCACTGTGATCTATCTCCTCGTTTTACTGAAATTTTTTATATACTATAAGATCACTATGTCAGCAGCCCTACCATGTTCTCTGTAAGGAAGAAATTGGATTCTGGGGCAGAATTCTGCAAACTCTATCTCACAGCTCTAACCCAGTCCCCTGCCTATTTTTGTGTAGCCCAAGAGACAAAAATAATTTACACACTTATCAATAGTCGAGAAAAATATAAGAGGAATATTTTGTAACTTGTCCTGTTAAGTGAAATTCCCACAGCATCCATAACCTGTTATTAGAACACAGCCATACTCACTGATTTACCCATCACATAGGCTCTTTGCCTCCTACAGCTGCAGACCTGAGAGATTAATTCCACAAAGCCTAAAATATTTATGATCTGACCCTCACAGAAACTCCTGCTGATCCCTGCTGTGATAAAAAGCTGAAGAGGCAAAGGAAATAGGACAGAGACTCTCAAGTTCAGCTTTGGTCCAGTGACTTTTTTTGGAGAACCGGTGCTTCAACAGGAGGCAGTTTGGCTATGAATCATATGTTGACAGTAAAGATAAGGAGCTGATGTGGAATCAGATAAGTCTGACAAGGAGGGATGCTTCTATTATCATTCTTTCTGAAACAAATGCTTTGTGATGATTGATTTCTTTTCCCATCTCCCAGAGGAATTGGACCAGTTTGATTAAATTCCATTGGATGTAAAACTCAAGAGTCATGCAAGAGCTGTTTGTGTCAGAGACAATAAAGAAGCCCTTTTAATTCTTTTTCTTGCTTAGGCAGGAAGTCACCACTTGCCAACAAGAAATTTAAAACAAGTCCCAAAGTTTTATGTTTGATTCAAAACGTGAAATATTTGAGGTCTTGGAATCCTGCAGTCTTGGCAACCTGCTCTTGCAGTCCCTGGTGAGAACACATGTGGAAGATTGCTTGCTTTCCGGTTCACTAAAAGGGCCACACCTTGCCCTCTTAATCCCAGAGTCAAATATGATTACAAATATTTCCCTCTTGGGAATCTAACTTGGGAGGAAGATCACTGTGATTCTGTTATATAAAACACCCCCTTCAGTTGCCCTGTTCGTTCTCAGGCTTCCTGCATTTCATCGTCCTAAAGATGGTGTTTGACATCAGCGATTGTGAGAGACCATTTGTTTTTACAATGGAAAAAGAAATAAAAGTGCAGATGGCAGATCTCAAAATCCATGCTTCTCTGAGTTATTTTCATGTTAAAAAGCGAGAATGCGGTTGTCTTTTTTTTTTCTAAGTGGGTATGAATTCAATAGTAGGCATAAAGTGTGACCAAGTATGTACATGAATTTTGTATTTCTTGGGGGTTTTATTCATTACAAAATTAGAGCAAACTTTATAGCAAAATTTTAAATGAATTATGGGAACTGAAAACTCTAGGACATACTCATGGTTAAAACAGGAGTGGTTCATGTCAAATAAAAAGAAACCTAGAAACTGGGCTGAATGATGCACACCTGTAATCCCATGTGGTCAGGAGACTGAGGCAGGATTACTGGAGCCCCGAGGTTCAAGGCCAGTCTGGACACCATAATAAAATATTAATAATCACAGCTTCCTTATCAGAAAAGGAATACTGTTCAAAACTCTAAGTCTGAGCAATTAAGGATCCTGCTTTCTCTAAGCATGATAAATTACCACTAGTAAACACTCATCAGTTAGTGCTGGAGTCAGAGTCTGGTCCTAGCGGCCACCAGCTTTACCAGTGTGGGCGTCTCATGCCTCCTCCACTGGCCCATGTCCTCTCAGTGACAGAGAAGCAAAACCCTCAGGACAGAACTGAGTGAGTTCCTTGAAGCAGGGAGCTTCTTTCTGGAAGGAGTAGAGACATTGTCTACAAATGCTCCAGGGAGCCTGCGAGGCTGGAGATTTCTACCAATCATGAATTTTTATGTTGTCCACTTCAGTTTCAAAACAAGGCACAGCACAAAGCCCTCTGCATCCCTCTCAAAACAAGGTGGGCTCAGTATCCCAGGGCAGGTGGTGGCAGGCCAGTGTGGAGCCAATGCCACTTCCCACCTGTGAGCTGTCAAGAAGCCAAGGTCCCCACTGGGTCCAATTAAAAGGTCCCAGAAAAACATCAGGTGCAGTCTAGCCCTTGGAAGCATGCCCAGTTAAAGGGGTGTGCTTTTTTTTTAAGCAGGGGGCCTATTAGGTACCTGGAATCCGTCCTCCACATGTGGCACAGGAAGTTTAGGAGCAGCTAACCCTGACGCGATGCTCACAGCCTTGTCCAGAAAGGGAAAGATGATTATGGGATTTGTTCCTCTTATTGTGCAGCTTTAGGGGGAAAACTTTTTTTTGTAAAAAGGAAAAAAAATATTTTAATAGTATTTTCTGAAAGGTCAAGATGTTGCATAACATGACTTCTTCAAGAGAAGAGACAGCTCCAACTGTTAGCTTTTTTGGTGACTCCAGCACAATTATCAGTCCAGCACAATTATCAGCACTGGGGGGGGGGGGCTCATAGCTGGAGGAGGGGGTTCTTTCCTTCTTTCTTTCTTTCTTTCTTTCTTTCTTTCTTTCTTTCTTTCTTTCTTTCTTTCTTTCTCCCTTCCTTCTGTCCTTCCTTTCTCTTTTTTCCGAGTATTTTGCAGAACCAAATTTTGATTACATCAAATCGTAACCGCCAAGCACAATGAGGGTCTCAGGCAGGGAAGGGGGAAAATTACTAAGGAGGGGGAAAAAAAACACAATTTATGGGATGACCCACCGTCCTGGTTTGTCCCACAGCCCTTGTTCTACCACACCTTAGCTTTGGGCCTTGGAGACCCCGCCCGTGCCAGGGCTTTGGGGGAGCAAGACCCCCGAAAGGAGTTTGCAGAGTCCCCCGCGGCGCCTGACCCCGTCCGTGCTCAGCCCCTGCCAGTGGCCTGCGCGCCCTGGGCATCGCCTTGCACCCCTCCCCCGCTGTCCCTTCGGCCGGGGACCTGGCGTCGGGAGGGGGCGCCCGGGCTGGGAGCAGCTGCGTTCGCCGCTCTGCAGCGCCTGGACCCGGGCGCGCCCCGGCGTGGGTCCCATGGACTCGCAGTCCAGCTGCGTCGTGGTGACCGGTAAGACTGAATTTCCCTGCCTTCCGATTTGCCTGATCCTGGTCGTAAACAGCCCTGGAAGGGACAAAGAGCCACCACTCGAGGCGCTAAGAATTCTCGGTGGGAGCGAACTTCCTACTGGGTCCTCTTAAAAATCAGGCGGGGACAGAAGCTTTCCGGCCTCTGCGACTCATGCACCGCAAATAACTTGCGTGGCTCGCAGGAAGGTGCCCAGTGGGGCTGAGGCACCGACCTTGTGTCTGTCCTTCAGCCCCTTGGGGAGGAAGCTGAGGCAGGCACCCGCTGTCCCTGAGGCTGGGACCCAGTGGGCACACGGTTGGGGGCACATCCCATAGCAAAGAGTGGCCTGTATGCTCAGAGAGGACAGGACGTACCCCAGGCTGTCCTCGTGCCCCTAGGGTGACCAACTCCGGAGTCCCCAGCCCAGAATGACAGCTTCCCCTACAGTAGGGGCTCTGAAAGATCTCCTCCTTCCCCCCTGGGATGCCTCTGACCACAGGGCTCAGCTTGGAGGAAAGGAGGGCTGCTCAGGGTTCCACCAGCACATCCAAAGTCACCCCAGCCCTAACCCTAACCCTAAGCCTGAGGCCTCACACAGAATTGTCACGGTGGGTTACTTGATCTTTCTTCATAAATGTCTGTTTATTTTTAGTTAGATACTGAGCTCTGTATTTATTTAGCTCTTCAGTTAATTTATTTTTAGTTAGGTACATTATAAGCCTGCCTTTCTTTTTTTTTTTCTTTTTTTCTTTCTTCTTCCTTCTTTCCTTCCCTATCTCTCTCTCCCTTCCTTCCTTCTTTTCTTTTTCCTGGGAATTGAATCCAGGGCCTTTGCACTGAGCTATGTCCTCAGCCTGTTCCCCTTTTTTAATTCTTATCTTGAGGCAAGGTCTGACTAACTTGCTCAGGTTAAGCTCAGACTTGCAATCCTTCTGCCTCAGCCTCCCAGCGTACAGGAATTACAGGTGTTTGTCGTCCCACCCAGCTCCATGCCAGGTTTCTTGAGTTGTACTGAGTGAAGGAAGCACGGAAGCCACGCAGAGAGGATTCTATCGTGGCAAAACTCATCTGTCTTAGTAGAAAGTTGTTGATCTTAACATTTTCAGTCTGTAATTCAGTCTTGCCAACCTTCTGAAGAAGAAAAGAACAGTCCCGTAAAGCCTTTTTCGCTCCCTGGCTGTCCTTTATGTTATTTGGGGGTTAGAGATTGAGTGGCTCAAATGACACTGGGATTCCTAAAGCGTCCAAGCTTCTCGTCAGTGTCGGAGCGAGACACGGCCCTGAGAGCCCTGGCCTCTTCCAGTCCTCCTGACCCTTGCCGCTGCCTTGCCAGCTGCAGTTTGCTGGCCCACACGGGGTGGTGTGATGGGGTACCTGATGCTCAGCCATGGTTTGGGAATGGCCACTGGATCTCAGAGTGTGGCCTTGTTCACTGGAAAGGCTCTGAGCTGCCGGGGCAGTCAGTCCCTTTACATAATCGGATTCGCTTCCTGTGCAAATCTGACCAAGACACTTGACAGGGAGACAGATTCGGGAGAGCCAGGGTACTGACACACTGCCTCAAGAGGGAGGCGTTGTGACTGACGCCAACAATCACAGTGATTGAGAGGCCGCCCCTCTCCAAAGGACCCCTCTGCTTCCAGAGATTTTTTTTTTTTTTTTTGTACCGGGGATGGAACTCACGACCTTGTGCTTGCCAGGCAGGCGCTTATACCTCTGAGCTAAATCTCCGGCCCCTCCAAAAATTCCTTAAGCAGCCTTGCCAAGTCCCACCGTGGGCTGGTGAGCACAGGTCCTCAGCTTAGCCCAGATAAAGCTGTGCAATAGATCGCTGCCTGCATCTGCAGACCACTCTGAGTGCCCCAGTCTGTCACGGGCCCACCTTACAGTGTCTGGCCTCCTTCGTAAGTAGTTTTAAAGGTTTTTATTTTAAAATAATTGTAGACTCAAAAGAATTTGCAAAGAAGTGCATACAGAGAGATCCTCTGTATCCTTTCCTAACCCCGCCTGACATTTGCATCTTCAATATCAAAGCCAGGATATTGGCCCTGGTGTAAGTCAGTGTGTGTGTGTACACACGGACACATGTGTACATGTGGAGACGTGTGCATATAGCTCTCCACAATTCCGTCACACAGGTAGCTTCCTGTGACCACGATCACAATCAACATACACAACACTGCTCTCACCACAAGCTCCCTGATGCCACCATTTTATAGTATTACTGGCTCCCTTCTCCCAGCACTAACATCTGACAAGCATTAATCTGTTCTTTGCCTCTGTAATTATCGTATTTTATAAATATTATCTAATGGGAATCATGCGGTATGTCTCCTTTGGAGATTGGCTTTTCTTCACTCCACATAACTCTTTGGAGGTTTATCCAGGTTCTTGTTTGTTATCAAGAGTTCATTCATGTAAAATATTTACTAGCTTTCTAGAGATAGAATTCAGAGTTACGTGGTTCACTCACTTCAAGTGTGTATACTTTGGTAGCGTTTCATATCTTCAAAGATAAGCATTCATTGTCATAATGAATTGTAGAGCAAATTCAGTACCCCCAAAAGAGATCCTGGCCCCTTAGCTGTCACTTCCCAAGTCCCCTCAGCCACCAGCTTACTTCCTGTCTCTGTGGGTTTGTCTGTGCTGGACATTTTATACAAATGGAGTCATACAAAATGTGGTCCCTTGTGACTGGCTTCTTTCACTTACCATGTTTTCAATGTTGTTCCATATTGTAACTTGTATTAATAATTCATTTTCCTTTTTACTGCCAGTAATATTGCATTGTGTGGATTATATCCCATTTTGTTTTCCACTCATCAGTTACTGGACGTGGGGGTAGTTTCCATTCTGTTCCTTTCTTCTCACCGTCGAGTGGTATTCCATGGCGTGGATGAGCCATAGCTTGTTTAACTATTATGCCGTTGAAGAATATTAGGGTAGGTTCCAGCCTTGGAACTACTACAAAGAAAACTTCTGTGAACATTCCTATATAAATTTCTATGTGAAAAACAGTATTCATTTCTCTGAGATAAATAGTCTAGGTATGCAAATACTAGTTAGCCCACTTTCTGCTTTAGAGCAAATACTCCTTTCCAAAGTGACAGGACCATTTTACATTCCCACCAGCAATGTGTGTGAGACCTAGCTCCTCCCATCTTCACCAGCATTTGATGTGATGAGTATTTCCAGTTTAGCCGCCCTGATAGCTGTGCGGTGATAACTCAGGTTGGTTTTCCATTACATTTTCTTAATAGCTAATGCCGTCGAATATCTTTTCATGTGTTGGTGTGCAATCTTCTTTGATGAAAAGTTTGTGTCTTTTGCCCATTTTCTAATTAGATTGCTTTAAAATTGATCTTCGAGCATTCTGTATACATTCTACATAGAATGCCTTACTGAGATAGGTGGATTCTAACTAGTTTCTCTTGTTCCATAGCTTGTCTTTTTATCTTCTTAATACAGTTGTTTCCAGAGCAATGCTTGATATTTCTACTCTTTTTTCTTTTTGCTGCTGGGAATTAAATCCAAGACCTTGTGGATGTTGAGCATGTACTTTACCATTGAGCTATGCCTTGGCACCCAAAGTTTTAAATTGTGATGGGGTTCAATTTGTCAGTTTTTCTTTTACATATAGTACCTTTTGTCTCAAATCTAAGAACTCTGCTCAGACTCAGGTTCCAAGATCCTATAGTTTTAATTCTTACATACAAACCCATGATCCTTTTTGAATTCACTTTGTGTAAGGTGTTACTTGAGTTGAGAGGTCATTGTTTTGTGTCCCAGCAACCAATTGCTCTTGAACCATTTGTCACAAAGGCTGTCCTTCCTCCATGGAATTACTTTTGCACTGTTGTTGATAAGCAACTGGGTGCATTCTTGCAGGTCTGTCTCTGCTTCTCTACAGAGCCTGCATTTCAGTCAGATATTTGTGTACATACATGTTCCTAACCCTCCCAGTGATGAGACCTCCTTTCTATGAAAGCTCACAACAGGACTCTGAGATGTCCCCAGAGTGGCAGGGCTACAGGAGTAGCCCAGGTCCTGAAATGGCCTGAGAAGCAGTCAGAAGTTCTTGCAGTGGTGCAGCCTGACTTGAGCAAACCCAGGTGCCTTTGGTTTCAGGTTTCGGGCCCTTCCGGCAGCACCTGGTGAACTCCAGTTGGGAAGCAGTGAAGGTAAACTCTGTCCCCCTCCTTTCTGTCCCCCCTCCCACACACAGCTGGTTCCTTCTGGGATTGCTGAGAAATCCCAGCTTGTAGGACCCTTGGTAACCAGTGCCACACAGAAAGGAATAGAAACCCATCTGCAGGCCCTGGGGAAATGGCTTGGCCCCAGTCCTTGGGCTGTGGCTTTCCTGCCTGCTGATGCTCCTCCTGCCTTTGTGGTACAGAGAGAAGGTCAAAGGGACCCTCCCGTGGAGGGTGCACCAAGGCCACAAGACCTTGCCCGGAGCTGGGCTCTTATTATCCACACTCCTTCTGGTTGTGGGGCCTTGGTTTCCTCACTCAGGAATGGGGGAAACAGCTGAAGCTGGGAGACTGATCTGAGGCTACAAAGAGATAAACATGCAAGGCAGCTTCATTAAAATGTTGTGCCTGGCCCAGGACCAGCACTAAAGGAATGATTATTAGAACAAACAGCACATTTATGGGTAAGGAAGTCGCTGACTCAGGGACAGCCCATGAGGGGCGCTGGGGCTCTGCTCTGCAGAGCGACCTGCCTTTCCTCCTTAGCGTGATCGTCTGTGATCCGTCCCCATGAGGGTGTCACTTAGAGGCACCTGATACTGACAGCTCTGTATTCACACTTAACCTTCCATTTCACTCTTCTGTTGGATCAAGCAAAAGCTGGGGTCTCTAATCTATTCCCAGTTTCCCGGTCAAGCTGAAATGTAACAAAACCACTAGCATCATGCCCTTGTAGCAACTGTGGCATTGATTTTTCTAGCCTGTCAGCACAGATGCAGTCAGGGGACTCTTGATTCTAGATTTGGATTTTAAGCCCTTAAAAAAAAAAACCTCAGAGATTCCCCTGGACCCACTGTTAAGCCTTTGCTGTGCCCAACACACCAGAAAAACCAGCCCAGGCCCTTGGGGAGCCCCGGGGTGTCTGTAGTCAATTCCTCAGGAAACAGGATCTCTTTTGCCAAGTCCCACATGGTCCTGAATCCTTCATTTCTTTGCAATCACGATAATGGAAAAGTGGCATGTTGCTTGGATTTACCTCCTCCTTCTCGTCACCCAGTGTTCCCGAGCCTTCGTTTCCTCATTTGTCAAATGAGAAGGTCAAGGTGACTTGGGGAGCTAAGATGTGTGAAGTCCTTAAAACAGGGTGGGCCAGTGCCAGCACTCACAAATATAATTATTCTGCAACCGGAAAGCTGTTGCATCAGTCCAGCTCCTTGGATGCAGGCAAATGAAATGCGACCAGGTAACTCACACAGGAACGGTGAAGAGGATTCCTCGAGAGGTCAGTAGAAGTGTTGGGGAGGCAGAGCAGAAACAGTCAGGCTGGGGGCTTCCAGAAAGTGACATGGAAACAGCAAGTTAGATGCTCTCAGGGACCTTTTCCCTGCATGCCAGCTAAAGAGGATAGTGCTTTTATAAATTGCTGGGTAAGCAGAAGGTCAAGGACAGCTCTGAAGAGCACACATGTGCACGCATGCGCGCACGCGCGCGCACACACACACACACACACACACACACACGGCAAGTGGAGACAAATTCCATGACCAGCACTGTGAGTAGAAACAGGTTCATCAGTGAATCCCAGCACCTTCTTTAAGACTCCACTGAAGCCTTGAAAGGGGACCCTGGGTCTCAAGCACCCAGCTGCTGTAGATGTTCTTGTAGTTTCTCTTGGTTTAAGACCTCAGACTTCCTACAAAGGAAGGTGAACAAAATGTCAGTTTTCAACCCAAGATCACCAAATATGCGAGAAAATCGGCTTCCGTGTGTAAAAATGAGCAGAAGCAGACTTAGAAACTCAAGGACTTCAGCTACTAGAATCAGAAAATTGCCAAATTAAAAGTGAAATATTTGAAGATAGAGTCATAAAAACAGCATGAGACGGTCAGAATCAGGTAAGCTGAAAGTGGGAATGGCAGAATTTATAGCAATTAGAGATGCAAGTACTATAGTAAAGGGAAAATAACAGACAATTACCAGCCATTTAGGGTTATACACTCAGATTTGTCTGTTCACTGAAACCAAATCAAAGAAAGCCATATATTTGGATAAGAAGGAAGAAGGGTTTATTCAAAGCTAGCTCTGAGGACATACCTCCAACCATCATCTCCTTGTGTATCGGTGGGTTAAGGTATTTAACAGTAAGGAACAGAGGGGTGGGGAGCACAGGGAGATGGTGCAGATCCATCACTCAGTGGGAAGGAGCCTGGCCTCAACACCCGGAGGCTCACATCTGTACATCCTGTCACTTTTTTGAAACTGAGGGAAGGAGGCTGGTTATTGCTGGGGGTGGGTTTTAGAGAAACTGTTTATCTCTTCAAGGAGAAATCTAACTTTTAAAATTCTATTTCAAGGTTACAAGATGATTTAAAGGGAGTTTAGAATTAAGTCAAGTGGAAGATACCAGTCACAAAAGGCCACATATTGCATGATTCCACTTTTATGTATCCACATTAAACAAATCAGTTAAGACATAAAGTAGATTCATGGTTACTTAGGGTAACTGGGGACCAGGAGATATTATGATGATGGCTATAGAACTCTGCGTACACTAAAAATCATTGGACTGTAGCCTTTAAATGGTGAACTGTATAGTGTGTGAGTTATATCTTAATAGGAAAAGAGAAAAATGTTTATCTAAATGCACGGGGAAGTTTAGAGACTGACAAAGAGAAAATTAGTGAACTAGAAGATATATCTGAAGATATTATTCAAGGGGCAGCATAAAGAAAGGAACAAGAATGTGAGGAGATTAAGAGATATGGATAATACATAAAACATTCTAACATGTTTATTTGAAATTCTAGAAGGAGAGGACAATGAGAATGAAAGAAGAAAAATAATATTCAAAGAGTAAAGATTGACAATATTCCAGAATTTATGAAAGACATGAATCTACAGAGATAAGCTAGGACAAATAAAATCCACACCTAAACATACCATAGCAATACTGCAGGACATCAGACACAAGCAGATTTCTAAGAACTGGGAGAGAAGAGACAAATCACCTACAAGAATTGACAATCTAATGAGACTTCAGGGTAAATATCTCAAAACCAACAATTAAATCCAGAAAATCATAGAACACTATTTTCAGTGTTGAAAATATAATTGCCAACCAGAACTTATATAACCAACAAATTTAAAATGTGTTTCTTTAGTTCATAAATGAGAAAGGAATGTTGAAAAAAAAGAAAAATAATATAAATGCTAAAAGTTTGCAGTGAAAACAGTCATTTCCTACAAACTCCCAAAGGCTGACTTGATTCTCTTTACCAACAATATATGCCAATGCATTGAATAGTAAGCTGCCCGTTCTGGACACCCTTCCCTCTCCCAGCCCACGTTGTCACAGGTCATTATTATTCACTGTGACCCCTAACTTCTAGATACTCAAACGTTAGAGTCAGTACCACCTCAGATTCATTCAAAAGGAATTATACCCTCAACTTTAACTGTATTGAAGATCAAACCAAGGTGGACACTTCTTTGTACATAGTAGTGTCCTCTTATTATCTGCTGGAAGTATGTCCCAAGACCTCTCATAGATGTGTGAAACCGGAAAGTACTGAACTATATATATATATATATATATATATATATATATATAGAGAGAGAGAGAGAGAGAGAGAGAGAGAGAGTAGCAACATGGCAATCATAAACTTGAACTTAATTGGGAATAGTGGGGCATCCCTGTATTCCCAGCACTTTGGTAGGCTGAGGCAGGCAAATCATGAGTTCAAATGCAGCCTGGAAAACTTAGCAACGCAGTGAGACCCTATCTCAGAGTAAAAAAAAAAAATTAAAAATGACAGCATATAGCTCAGTGTGAAGGTACTGGGTTCACTTCCCAGTACCACAGAAAGTTTAATTTATAAATTAAACACAGTAAGAGATTAACAGCAACTCATGATAAAATAGAACAATTATATAATGTCATAGCATAATAAAAGTTATTTAAGACACAAACTGCCTAGTTCTGGAATTTTCCATTAGTATTTTTCAGACCGTGTTTGACCTTGGTTAACTGGAAGGGCAGATGGAGGGGGACTGTATGTCCTCTCTCCTTGTTCCCAGCACCCCACATGTTTCACTGATTTAAAGAACTACTTTAAAAAATCTTTCAGCATCTTGACATTAGATGAACGTCACAGTCAACTGCATCTTACCATCCTCATTGTTGAGCAGTGTTCTACTTTCTTGCGGGGTCATAAAATACTGCTTGGCCCTGAGTGCCTGAGGATTAGATTTGAGGCATGCAGGGCATCCTTTCTGGGTTCCAAACTCCAATGACACGGGAAATGCTCCAACCTGCTCATTTGTTTCATCAGGCCAGAATCTGGGCTTGATTTGGGCTGGATTCAATGGGATGAAAACACACACACAGTGGCGCACATAAGAAGGACCCAGGAAATAAACTCAGGGAAAAGTATGCGCACAAGAATGGCGCATAAATCAAGCAGGGAAAGGTATGCGCACAAGACTGACCCAGGAAATAAATCATGCAGGGGACTCAGGGCCATGGGTTTGAATCTAGATCCAAAGGACAGCTCTTAACTCATCTTCATTCTGACCAAGGAAACAGATAAAAGACCACGGTGTAGATGCCTTTTCTCAGTTTTACTTTCATATCAAATTAGAAACAGGTTACAAATCTTGAAAAATACCAGCATCACACTAGGGTGCTATGTCTGAAATCCCAAATCCATAGAGGCCCTCCTAGTCCCGCATCTCCGAACAGGTTTGAGAGGCCATTCATTAGGTCTCCAGCCTTTATGCTTGATGTCTCTGGGCACACGTGAGTCCCTGGATGCCTTGTGAGGTCACACCTCTCTGGGGAACTCTGGCCTCTCCCAGCTTTGAGTTCTACCCCAGGCCACATGCTGCACCTTCTCTCTGGGCAGGAAGATGTGAATCATGCTGGGTTTTCTTTCCTGTGGTCATATGTGAAAATATCTAGACAGGGACTGATGAATCCAAAGGAGCTGTACAAGTGACATTTCAGGCACTGGGGGGCATGGACATGGGAAAATAGTTGGGAAACCACACTATGCATTTGGACAGCAATGTTCTTTCAGCATCTTTCCAGAACCCCCACCCATGAGACCCTTCTTGTCTTTGCAGCCTTGGTAGAACTCAAGAATACTTTCAGATACCCAGTTTTATCCTTCACCCCATCTGAATGATGGACGACAGCCCGTGCCTGACTTCCTGTGAACATGGTCCTTCTTCAGACAGCATTTCCTAGTCAGGTTGAGAAGATGTTGTGGGGGAAGATGAAGTTTGAAACCCATAATTTTTTAAATTGTAACAGAGATTCATGCCATTATTTTTGCCATTTTAACTGTTTTCAAGTGTGCAATGCACTTACATTAAGTACATTCACAGTGTTGTGCAACCATCATCCTATTCAGTTCTGGAACTTTCCATGGTTCCAAAAGGAAGTTCCATACTCTTTAAATGACTCCCCCCCAAGTGGTCCTTTCCCCAGTCCTTGTAATCATTATTACACTGTGTTCACATAGCTGTGCAATAGGCTTTAGCACTTCCTCATTTTGCAGGATGGAAACTCTTATGTCCAGGGACCAACAACTCTCCATTTCCTCTTCTTACCTCCTGGTCACCCCCATTCTGTTTTCTGTTTCTATGACTTTGGCCGTGTTAGATACCTCGTGTAAGTGAAATCATACGGTTTATTTCACTTAGCATAATGTCCTACGAGATCATCCATATTTTAGCACGTGACATGTGATCTTTTTAAAAGCTGAATAATATTCTACTGGTCATATTTACTGCATCTTTCTCATCACTTCATCTGTCCTTGGATGGCTTCTGCCCACTGGCTATTGTGAATAATGCCACAGTGAACATGGACATGTGACTATCCCTTTGAGAGCTTGCCTCCATTCCCTTGGGTCGATACCCACGAGTGAATTGCTGTAGCCTATCGCAGTTCTGTGTTTCACTGTTTGAGAAACTGCCATGCTGTTTCTCAGAGTGGGGGCATCACTTTACACTCCTCCTCACAGTGTGTAAGGATTACAGTTTTTCCGTATCCTCACCAACACTCATTGATTTCTGGTTTTCGATCATAGCCGCCCTAGTCTGTGTGAGTTTCTATGGAGAGGCTGTGAAAATAAGAAACAGGTTACCCTTGATAAGCATTCCACCCCTGGAATCTTTACGCTGCACCTTGTTTTGCATTTGCCTCCAGGTCCCTAGGCAGCATGATTTCCTGAGGGAGGAGCAACCCTTCACTTGGAGAAATGCATACCGTGGTGACAGAAGGGCTCTCCCTCTTCAATTCACTTTTAATATTTCACAAAGCATCTCAGTCTCATTAATGGGTTCCAACATTACATTATACAGTCCTAATTAAAGCAATCCCAGGTTATGTTCAAGGAGTTTTCAAAGAAATGATCTGCAAAACTTTCCAAAGAGGTGACGAGTAAAGAACACAACCCACGGGAGAGCTGCTGAGCAGGCTCTTCCCGCCCTCACAGGAGCTCTTTGTTGGTCATGTTTTGATGTAAACACAATGACCACTGATTAGAAGTTGGTCCAAAACAGGAAGAAATTAAGAAAATCACCTATAATATAAATTTACATCCACTTACTACCAATGGCATCCCCTGGAAGATGTCAAGACACCAGCTAACAGCGCATGCATGTTGACACTTTTATACCATGGAGCATGTGCTAAAAAAATATTTGGAGACAACCACCAAGGGAGAGAGGATTGGGAGTTCTATGTTGCGGTTTCTCTTCCTGGGTTTTTCCAGGCAAGACTGGCCCACTTGTCTGGAAGAATGACTTAAAGCGCTGGGGCAAGTGTCCCCTTTGGAGTGCAGAACCTGACACTGGACAATGGAACCGGACATTGCTAACGCGGAGTGCTAATATTTAGCCGGTATTCAAAGAATTCCCAAAGCCCTGGTGAGGGCCGTCGTCAGCACTGGGTGGCTAGTCCTTACTTGCAGTGACCGAGTCCTGCAACTCCTCCTCTTTTCACTGTGCCCTCTCTGGGCTTCGGTTTCCTCACCTATAGAATGGAGACACCATCAGTTCCTTCTCAGAAGAGTCATGGGACGTGCTCCACACAGAGCCAGTCCATATCACGGGCCCTCAGGCGGAGTTAGGGTGACTACTGGATTATTTCCGGAAAAAGAAGAATGGTACAGAAGTATCTATTGTAAGAATCTTAATGAGCATAAAAACAAGCATCAATCCTAACTCTTCTCTCAAGGGCTGACTATTGCCATCAATGACTATTTACAAATCCATCAAGGGATGCAAGAAACTGTGAGATCCTGATTTTTTTCCACCTCCCACTATGCAGCAAGACCCTTGTCATGGTTTAGGTCAGTGGCCCCCAAGCCTCACACCTTTGCATTATGCACTTGTGATTGGCTCATTGTCGCCCTTGGATTGGAGATGTGAGTGCTACACGGGCCTAGGGGTGGAGCCAGGATGTGATGTCATGGCAGGAAGAAGGTGTGTCTCTCTCTCTTGCTGGTTTTGGCTTGCTGCTTGCAGCCACCATGAACTGCGGGCCTGCCATGCCACCCTGCCTTGGAGCCAACTGAATATGGACTGAAACCTCCAAAAACTGTAAGAAATAAACTTTTCCTTTCCCAACTTTGGGCAGCGGGTATTTTGTCTCAGAGACGAGTAAAAAGTAACTAAGACAACCCTCATCTAGAGCCCAACACCAATAGAGTGTGCAGAGGATGCCTCGGCCATGTACAGTGACCAATGAAAAAAATGACAGAAAAAAGAATGGGAGACAGGAAAGAAAGGAGGGAGGAGGGGAGGAAGGAAGAAAGAGAGAGAGGGAGTAAGGGAGATGAAGGAGAGAGAAGGAGGAAAGTGTGCAATGAAAGGAATGAATGGAGGAAAGAAGGGGAGGGGGAAGGAAATAAAAAATGAAAGAAGAAAGAAAAAGGAAAGAGAAAAAGATAAAAGAAAGAAAGAAAGGAAGGAGGGAAGGAAGGAAAGAAGGAAAGATGGAAGGAAGGAAGCGGGAGAGAGGGAAGTCTGCATAAACTTCCAGGCCTCAGCCCTCTTGCTCCGTGGAAAGTTCTTTTGCTGGGTGACTCCTGCTAGTCTTCCCTGCCCTGAAGACCCTCCTG
This sequence comes from Hydrochoerus hydrochaeris, assembly GCA_004027455.1. Taxonomy (NCBI): domain Eukaryota; kingdom Metazoa; phylum Chordata; class Mammalia; order Rodentia; family Hydrochaeridae; genus Hydrochoerus; species Hydrochoerus hydrochaeris. The sequence continues at coordinate 350,025 of PVLA01001268.1, read as the reverse complement.
CTCCATGTGGCCCTCACCTGCATGGCCTTGCTTAGCCTTTATAGCAACTCCACGAGGGAGGTCCCATCCATACCACATTTCACAGATAGGAAAACTGAAGCTCAGCAAGTCCCAGGAGGCTGCCAAACTCCCCCAGTATCAGGTAGAAGCAGTGAAGTTGGGGCCCTTTGTCCCTGCCTGGCTCCAGATCATTGGCTTCTCAGGCTCTGCAGCCCAGAACAGTGGCTTCTACTCCTGCTTCTGCTCCAAGTGTGAAAAGAACTGAGCCCTAAGCAGAGACAGCTTTCAGGCCCTTGGGATGCTCTTTTAACCCTGTGAGTGAGGCAACTCCTTCCTACATCCCAGGGCTGCCTTTGGTGAGGCAAGAACTGGGTCTGGAAAAAACAGCAACTGTTTCTCAACACCAGCTGGTGCCACAGCCTCAGTGGATTTAGGCAAATTCGGAGAGCAACTGGTGTCTTCCTTTCTTCTGTCCCTCTGGGAAGTGGCCATGTGTTCCTGGCTACCAGATTTGGACAATGCAGAAGCTGGAAGATTGGGGGGAGGCAGAAGCAGGGCTCCCTGCCTCCCCAGGACTTTTGCAACTTTTTTGAGGCATTATGAGCGGGGCATGGATGCTGAGTGCCCTGCTGGGCTGGGTCATACCTCTGGCAAGCACAATATGCTGGGTTTCATTTTGGGTAGTGGGCTTATGCCAGGCACTCTCCCTCCTCTTTTTAGCACAGAAGACTGCATCTCTTGCTGAGAAAGTGCCAGTTCAGGAAGCACAAACCTTGGCTCTCTCCATTTCTGCACAGAACCCACATTCCCTTCGCTGAATCCTCCAGCCCTTCTCAGCAGAAATGGCTGTGGCAGCCAGGGGCCCACAGGCTGCCCATGCAGAATGTTCCTGCTGCTTCTGCAGGGCCCACGCTCATCATACTCTAATAAATGTCACTGTCAACAAATCCATCTTGCACAACTTTCTCAAGTTAATGTGAGTTCATTATAATCACCCATCTTTCCCATAAAGGTCCAACTATGTGCTATCTAAAATTCATGAAGTATTTGTAAATCTGCTCATCTAACATTCATGAAAACTCTTCTAAGTTTCACTTATTCCCATTGGGAAAATTAAGGAAGAGCGGAGATCAGTTACAGGACTAACAGCCCACTGCAGGGTGGTAGGTCAAGCCTCAAACTCAGTCTTGCTGAGCCCAAGCCCCATGCCTTTGCCTGCAATAGCACAGTTGGGCTCTAAGTCTGCAATGCGCCCCTTCTGCCTGGCCCTACCTAATTCAGGCTCAGAAGGACCACCTGCCTTGGCTTAGGTTTATAAAATGTGTCCTAGAATACAATTCCAGTGGTTGAGGACATGGGCGGGGTGAGAAGAGGCAGACAGACATTTCAAGAGCAGGACTTCCCAGGGAAGACAGTGCCTAGAGACTCTCTCCATGATATCAAGGTGGCATGGAGTGGAGAAAAGTTCCTTAATTTCCCTTTAGGGAAGAACAGATTCCCAGGTGACTGTGTTTGGTTCCAGGGTACCACTGCAGCCTTTGCTCAGAGCCAGGCCAAAGACCCCAGGAGTTTGCCACCAAGTAGGAGAAACTAGTTCTTCACAGCGGGGTGAGGTCTGAGAAGCAATGCTAAGACCGGCCAAGGCCTCCTCACCTGTAAAGATGGGCTACAGTGAACCCCAGCAGCATGGCTTCCAGCCCCCACTCCCTGAACTGTGCAACCTCAGTTCCTGACTTCCTGTGGTGCTCAGGAGAGGAGACCATGACGGTAAAGTGGGACTGGAAACTTAGCCTGCCTACAACACCCTTGGTCTGCTGGGCTCCCTTCCACATGACTCTCCAGCCCTCTGACCTGTGAGATTTCCGGTCCCTCTGACCTACTTCCTATCTCCCACCATCAGTCAGGCAAATGATTTACAACTCAAGTCAAATGGTGATGCTCATCTTGGTGTTTAAGAAAAGAACAGAGTATGAACCACTTGAGGGAGTTGAGCAGGTGTCTGAAGAACAGAGCAGTGTCCCTCAGGAAGGCTGAGCTGACCAGAAACAGAGCTGAGATGCCCAGAAAGGGGCCGAGAGAACCACTCATCTCTGGGTACAATAGTTCAGGAGATCCACATCTGTGTAGGTCACTTGCCAAAGCCTAGGGCAGATCCAGATCTCCCGTCTGAGGCCCTCCTTAGCTACCCTCTATCCAAGGATACATGGTCCTGGAGGTCCTGCCTCATCAGCAGTGTAAGACATAACAACTGAAGTCACTAAACAAAACCATATTGGTATGTTGGGCCTTTGGGGGGGACGTTTTATGTTCCTGGTAAAACTTTTACCAAGAATGAAATGCACACTTCTACAATGTCATTCTTTTGGCTGTTTTCCAAAAGGCCTGCTGTTTCTGCTGCCCTTCAGGGTATTTTGTCTCCAGAGCTCTTGATTCCTCTCACTGCTCCCCTTTCTCTCTGTGGACCTTATCTTTTTCTGCTTCTAATATACTGATGTCTCCACAGAAGTCTCTCTATGAGCTCCAGATATGTGTGGTCAAGGAACCAGCTCCCCCAATTGTGGGTACTTCAAATTTAGAAGGTCCTAAATCAACCCCGTGATCCCCCTAGCTCACTGCTACTTCCTCTTCCATCTTCTTAAAAGGCAGCTGGCGATCCCCTAGCTCACTGTCTTCTGTGCACAGTCCTTTCATGGCTCCCTATTGCCCTCAGGATAAATCCAAACCCAGCTCAGCATTCAGTCTGGTTTCCCCAGTTTTAGTTCCATTCTTCTCCTCCCTCTTACACCATGGGTAGTGGTGGTAGATTAGTCCTCAAAATGCCTAGGGATGATGTAGATGCTTCCTGTTCAGGTCAGAGTCCAGGGTACTGGATATTTTGTCTTGTGACACACAGAACAAGTGGACAAATCCTTCAGACCTTCCAAGAGAATCATGTCACATAAAATTTCCTAAAGGCCTCCAGCTCTTGTGGTCCCATCTGCCTTTGCGGCTTCCTCTGTCCATAGCTTCTCCACCTCACTCACTCATTTGTCTATGTAACTTACCTCTGGCACATGACTGATTCAGTTGTGGTCCATTAGAGCATTCCCCATGATGGGGGCAGCTGTGTGTGTATGTGTGTGGGGAATTTCTCTCATCAGGCAGGAACCATGGCTCTCTTGTTGGCTTCTTTACACTGAGGGAGGGGAGACAGGGTCCAGGGTCCAGGGCCACAAAAGACCTGAATGCAAAGCCCAAGGATCGGAGTCTCAGAGACTCAACTTTGCCACTTACCGTAACATTGTCATTCTGCAGGAACTCTCCAAGCTGGGCCTGGGGACTGACATGGAGGTGGAGCTGCAAACTCTCCAGCTACCTGTAGATTACAGGGAAGTGAAGCAAAGGGTCATCAGAATCTGGAAAGATTTTCAGCCACAAGTAAGTGATGGTCAGTGAGGCAGTGGGGCCTGGAAATGGATGATATGGTAGAACTCAGAGCCTGAGAACATCCACAACCCTGGTTCCAGGGCTGAAGTGCACCTCACCCTCATCTCCCACCATTGCAAAATTACAGCTAAGCTTTTGGGTCTGTCCGTAACAGTCCAAGCTTAAATGTAAGATAAATCTTAAAAGAAAAATCTTTGGGGGTAGGTAGAAGGAAAAGGGAAATATTCCTAGGTAACATTGAAAAATAGCTTCTGCCTATGGAAGAGGCCCTGCATTATGTCCCATATATGCCTAGTGGGACTGGTTGATTGAAATGAGGCAAAACCCTTTTGAACTGGGAGAGTTGTTGGGAGGAGGGTGCATCCAGATAGGCCTCAACTTCAAAATACCCAGCTTGTTATGGTTTGTGTCCAGATGTTTCCCCAAAACTTTATGCAGTCATGGGGGTGGGCTTCTAGAATTTGTGATTGGTTGTTGGTCCAATGCTGGGATTATGGATATGAGTGCTAAACCTGCCCTAGGGTGGGTAGTCTGCATACAATATAAGGGATAGAAAAAGGGTTGCTCTCTCTCTCCCCCTTTTTGCTGTTGTTGCTTTTAGTATCTTCTGCTGCCATGAATGGTTGCCTCTCTGCCTTGCCAGCCTGCCTTGGAGCCAACTGATTATGGACTGAAACCCCACAAACTGTGAACTAAGGAACCTTTCCTCCCTTAATTTTGCAGGTCAGGTCTTGTCTCAGCAATGAGAAGAGTAACAAAGGCAGAATTTAATACCAGGAGTGGGGTGTTTTCTGTGACTGTGCCTGACCATATGGTTCAAGAGACTTTGGAATGGCTTGTGGGAAGAGTTTGGAAAGGTTTGGAAATATCACCTGAAAAAGTAGAGCTGGAATGCCTTAGACTGTTCTGTATGGGAAATTCTGGTCAGAGCCCAGAAGGAATCCTGATAGTAAAGACCAGCCTTGGGAGGTTTCTGCTGTGAAAGGGACTGCATTTCTATTGGACTTCAGGCAATATATGTTATGGCTTTGCAGAAAGTTTCTCTGCATTTGATTTGTGTCCAGAGACTTTGCTTGAGACTGAGATTAAGGGTGTCAGACTAATTAATCTGGCAGAAGAAATTTCAAGGCAGTTGAATGTTGAGGTGGTAGCATGGCTACTGTTGGTGGCTTTTAGCCAGATCTATCTTGAGAATCAAGAGCAAAGAGCCCAACAGAATCATTAAAAACACTGAGATTGGCCAGAAAGGAAACTTCAGTAAAGCTGTGGACTTCACAGATAAGAGCTGAGAAGCAACAAAAGAATGGAAAAGATGGACTGAGGACATCACAAGAAGCAGCAATACTCCACCCTTTTTATATTCAGAATTGCAAAAGTGAAGAAGACTTTGCTCTGAGAAGAAAGCTGAGGAGCACCTTATTTCAGAATGATGGTGACCTAGCAAATTTATTCCTCAGAATTGGGTTCAGAGTGCTCAACAAACTGGGCACTTGACTCTTGCATCCAAGAGAGACAGGAAAGCCTGGCTACTGCTCCAGTTGGCAGCAGATTTGGCATCATCCACATGGTACTGGTTTTAGGCACATATAGAATCCAAGAGTTGTGGAGTTAAGAAGGCTTTTGCCTCAATTTCAGAAGGCCTGGAGGCTAGACAATGTGCTCCTGGGAGGGCAGTGTGTGAAGATGTGAGAAGGAAGCCAAAGGCACAGTGGAGACCTTAAAAGTTTGGCAAAGCCAGGAACATAGTTCATCTAAGGAAAGCTGCAAGAAGGGAGCAAAGTGGGCCTAAGAGTGAAGTCATGGGAGCTACAACTACTGGAACTGCCACTGGGGTGGAGCCACTCAAACCCTTTGGAGTCCATAACTTGCCACAGTTGTGTTGGATGTTGCACACAGAATGACAGGACTTGGTGCTTGCCCTGCTGAATTTTGGACTTGCTCTGGTCCCATTCCTTTGTAATTTTTGGAAAAGAAATGTTTATCTTGTACCATTAAATATTGGAGGCGTTTAACTTTCTTTTGATTTGTACAGGAACTCACAGCTAATAGTTTGCCTTACATCTAGGATGAGACTAGGAACTTGGATTTTTCAGTGGTTTTGAAACTGATAGCACTTTGGCAACTCTTAGAGATGGAATAAATGGCTTTTGTATGAAGGGATATACATGACTCTTTGAGGAGCCCAGAGGAGTAATGTTATGGTCTGTGTTTGAATGTCTCCCCAAAGCCTCATGCAGTCACTTGGGGCAGGTTTTTCTGAGGTGACTGAATCTAGAGTTTTTGATTGGCTCATTGTCTAGTGCTAGAATTGGGAGTATGAGTGGTACACCCACTTAAGTTGGGTAGCCTGCATACAATATAAGGGAAGGAAAGAGGCTTGCTTTTCCCCTTTTTTGCTCGGTTGTTTTTGGTATTTTCCTGCTGCCATGAACTGTTGCCCTTCTGCCATGCTACCTTGTCTTGGGACCAGCCAATTATGGACTGAAACCTCCACAAATTTTGAGCTAAATAAACCTTTTCATTCTTAATTTAGGGTGTTAGGTATTTTGTCTTAGCAAAAAGAAAAAAGCAAGCAAGACACAGCCTATGGTATCTGCACATACTTGCTGCACTAAAAATGGGTACAGATACTGGTCCCTAGACCATATGATAAGATTAATAAAGCATGGACCTACCACCAAGACATTAACACCGTGTTACAAATGTTTTGATAACACACTCAGCAGCTATTTTTTGAAAAAGAAAAATATAGTCAACTCAAATACATCCCATCAAAATTTTATTTGACTGCTACTAACATCCTTTATTAAAGTTTTATTAAAAAGATATATGACTTTGGAGAAACACTGTGGTAATCTTAAATACAAACTTTTGCATTCTTCTCCCCTCACTCCCACAAAAGAAAATATACTACCTTGTAAAAATATTTTGAAATATAAGTATATTGAAATATAAATGCAACATGGTTCTTATTTAATTGAAAGAACCTAGTTTTTCATTCCAACCATATTAATTAAGGGACACAGATGGGGAACCCTGGGATTTCATGGTGGATTTGGGAGTTGAGATGTTGACCTTTTTCACACTTGATGAGCTGGTTTCCTATGATCTCTCTGCTATTATCTTTGTTTACACAGCTTGCTGTGCATGTGGGTGTAGACACTTCGGCCAAGGCTATTTTTCTAGAACAATGTGGCAAGAACCGTGGCTACCGAGATGGTGACATCCGAGGCTTCCGGCCGGAGGGAGGTGTGTGCCTGCCCGGGGGCCCAGAAGTGATTTTGTCAAGGATCAGCATGAAGATGGTCTGCAAACGCATTGCCATTGAGGATGTTGAGGTGACCTTTTCTGGAGATGCGGGCAGGTAGGCTTTACAGGTACAGGGGTACTAACCAAGTAGGGGAGAGGAAGTGCCCTTCAAGTTCCCTCCCTCCCCCGAGGAAACCTTCCCATATCACTCCACTGGCTGCTTGGCCAAGTCACCTTTTTTGCTGAACAGTTGTTCCTACCAGGGCCTGGCCTGAGGTCTCCTTTTGGGACCCCTCTCTTCCTAACATTGAATTTGGACCATTGTTATAGAGGAGATGTTACAGAAGAAATGGGAATTTTGAGAGCCAGAATATTGGATGTTTTGCTCATTTTTTTATTTTGTTGTTGTGAGTTAATGATGTGGCTTTGGTCCCAGATGAATTTTCATATACCTGTGCTTCTCCCAACTCTGTGCTCCCTGGAGGCATTTTCTTCTCTCCAAGGGATGAATGAACAAATGACTCAATGAAAACATGAATGAGGGAGAGATTTACTAGGGTAAAGGTGATTTGGACTAATTAGTTGAAAGTTTGGTCCTTTTCTGTCTTGGCCACTTGCTGGTCATGAAACCATGAAACCAAGATTCAGATGTTGTCCATGTCCCCATGTTCTTTCTGAGCCAGCAGAACCAAGCTTAAGTCTCCTTGAGTGTGGTCCTCCCTACTCAGGCTTTATAAGTGGCACATGGCCATGAATGCTTATGGTTCACAGAGGGTTGAGGTGGTCTGAGAAATAATGTAGTGTTCTATGGGGATGCAGGTACGTCTGTGATTACACCTACTACCTGTCTCTGCATCATGGAAATGGCTATGCGGCCCTCATCCATGTCCCTCCACTCTCACACTGGTTCCCAGCCAGCCTGCTGGGAAAAGCCTTGCAAGTCATCATCCAGGAAATGCTGGAAGCAAGTGGGAAAGTTCAAACTCGAAGCCAAGGTTACAGAGAACCGAATGGTCCTGATTCCACCTAAAGGGAACCAGTTGGGGAATGCCTCTTTTAGAGAAAAATAAATGTTCAGTCCTCTGTATAGAGTTCAATTATGCCTTGAGAGGCTTTAAAAAATTGCTTGTAAAACAGTTTACACAGAGAGAAAAAATTCTAAATTAGCCCAACAAAAACACAGTTATTTTATTGTCATAAGAAAGAACTCTCTAAAAGGCAGATGTTTCACAAGGGATTAACTAGCTTCAGTTATGGTTTTCATAACAATAAAATGAAATCCTAGTAATTTTTTTTCTTCTAAAAGACTGTGCAGTGGTTTGTGAGATCCTGCCCAAGCCTGAGGACCGCAAGGCCATGGAAGGACAGGTGCGACCACTCCTCTAGGTCTAGTGTTTGGTTTTTTTCCATCTTTTCCGGTACTTAAACAATTTTGAAGTGCATGGTTGAGTGACATTCACCACACTGACACTGTGTGACCATCACCACCATTCATCTCTAGGGCTTTTTCACCATCCCAAAACTCTACTCAATATATAATAACTACCTATTTCTTCTCCTTTCAACCTTTAGAAACCACCTTTACACTGTCCATCTTGATGAACTCAGTTACCTAAAAAAAGTATTTGTCTCTTTGTGTTTTCCTTCATTTAATATAAATTCCCAAGTGTCCTCAGTATTGTAACACATGATGATTCCATTGTTTTTAAAGCCTAAATAACACACCATGATATGCCCCTATCATGCTTGGCTTTCCCATTCACCTGTGGGTAGATACTTGGATGGTTTTCACCTTTTGGCTGTGCCTAATAAGACTGCTAAGAAAATTGGCCACCAAACATGTGTTCAGGTCCCTGATTTTAGCTCTTTTATGTATAGACCCAGAATAAGTGCTGGAGCAGATGAGAATTCTGTGTTTAATGTTTTGCGGAACTGCCATACTGGTTTTCACAGTGACTGCAATGTTTTGTATTGTCACCCGGAGTGTTCGTGCTTAAGGCAAGCTTTCGAGCTGGACTTCACTTCTCTCCATAACAATATTATCCTTAACTCTTAAAACCAGAAGCTGCTTTGTTTTGATTTTATGACACTGAACTAGGTCTTGTGCCAAGCTGCTCAGAGCAAAGTTCTGCTCATCCAGTGTCTATCAGGGGTACAGTTTTCATTCAGAACCCCATTGGTAACATTTTTTTTTTTTTAGTAATAGTGTGGAAATAGCTAAGGTTTAGTGTATTTTGTTATGTTGTTCTGCTTGTGCTATTTTTTACTTGATTATATTAGAAAAAAATTAGTCTCCCCATGCCTGGATTCATGCACTACAGGAAAAGGCAACTGCAAGCTAATAACAAAGGCACTGGACAGGCCTTGCTCATTTTGCCACTAGCCTAGCAGCAGATTTGTGTATGCAGAACAGACTTCACAATGCTCCCCTTGTAAACAGACCTGGATTATTTGACATACAGCAGATCTAAGTCAAAGCACGCAACTGGGGTAAGATGGTGCTGGGGTCTAGCGGCATGGTGGTTAATGTGGAAATATTTCTGTACCCCAGGACAAGTAGCAGCTACCTAGAACTCTCAAATCCTTTGCTCTTTCTCCTGTTTCAGGACACTGGGAAGCCAGGGATCTCCAGGACAGGGCTCCGGTATTACTGCAAATTGCTCAATGTTAGGCATATGTAGTGGAAAAAAAAAAAAAATAGATACCCAGTTGGGAAGCTCAGAGCTCTCTTTTGATGAATTTCCCCACTATTTCCTGCTCTGTGACCTCTAAAGTTGTCCATGGAAAGCCCCAGAAGTACATTTATAGCCTGGTCTCCATGAATGACCCAGATCCCTCACTGATTTGCAGCAGAGCCTGTTCAGCTATGGCTGCTGCAGGGTTGTTTGAAAACTGTGTAGCATAAAAGGCTGAGCCCCGGTTTGGTTACTTAATAGCCAGAGGGTTTGGGGCATGTCCACGTGTGCATCTGTAAAACAATGCAATAAAAAAGCCTGCCATTTCAGGGTGCTTATGAATGTCAGTGAAAACAGTGGATATAAAAGGCCTTCACTGACAACACAATGTCACTATTACTATACACAGCCAAGTGTAGACTCAATTTGCTGTGGTTCCAGTGGGTCTCCCAAGGGTTTCTGCTCTGGGAATTTGGTCTCCAGTGTGCTGCTGTTGGAGGTGGCGGGACCTTTGAAAGGTGCTTAGTGGGAGATCCTTGGGTCATTGGGGTAGTTGCCCTTAGAAGAGTTTAAGAAACTTCTTTGGGATCCTTGAACTCTTATATGGAGTTGTTAAGAGTGGAGCCCTGAAGCTCTCTGGCTTCTTCACTTGAGATGTGATATATTCTTCCCACATGAACTCATCGTTGACCATGAGGTCTTCCCCAGAGCTAAGCTAATGCCCACATCATGCTCATAAACCTCCAGAACTGTGAGCCAAATAAACTTCTTTTCTTTGTGAAGTTAGCCTGTCTCGAGTATTTTGTGACAGTAATGCAAAACAGACTAAACACACAAGCAGACTGGTGGGGATAAACAGAAGCAGCTTCCCTTAGTAATCTCAAGAAGCAGCACAGAGCAGAGAGGTTCTAACTTCTAAGGAACCACTGCCTTTATCCTAAGAAACTGGTGCTCTGGCTTCTGCAGATTTGTGACAGCCTGCAGGTGCAGTGTCAGCCTGTTTGACAGCTCAGCCTTGGAAACCAGACCTTCTTTGGTTATCTACTGGGGGTCCCGACTGTCAGGCTGAGTGACCACGGTGAGCGGGATTCCTACGCCAGCACCAAGCTTGACAGAGTGCTCTTAGAGCTTTAATTAATGCTTTTTGCTTTTATAGACTATACTTGAAACTCATGAGGTCTTGGATACCTATGGCTTTATTTCCATTGTGCACAACTTTCTATTTCACTTTCTAATAGCCTGATGGAGTTTAATTTTTCATGATTGAACTTGAGATGACCAGCTTGTCACCCAAGTGTGTGTCTATGCATATTTGGTCTGATTTTAAGACATTTACAGCCTGTTTCCTTTGCCAACCACAATTCCACCTCCCCCCAAAACAAAGATGATGTTTAGATTGTAGTGTGGGGGGGCAGACGCAGCTCACTGATTGCTGGCTCAAGTGTTGGGAGTGCCTACAGCAAGCCACGTCCTATGTGGGTCTCACGGATGCCCTCTAAATTGGGTCACCCATAAGGACATGGGGAGAGAAGCATTTCAATCCTCTGCCCCAGTCAGACAGCTCAAATGTGCCTTGGGCTGACTTTTCTCAGTGGAAGATACAGGAAAGATGATGCTTATGAAACAAAAATGAAGCATAAACTTTACTTTTATGTATTCAGATTTTCTTCTAGCTGATTTACTAGAATGAGAAACAGTTGCTTCCCTGGTTTCAGCCATGGGCACTGAATGCTCACTGCCAGAAGCAAGGCAATACTTTCATGCAGAACACTTCCGGGTGACACATGTGAACACACATGTCACACAAAGCCCGGCTCCCTCGCTGCAGAAATGTAATAGTTATGGTTCCAGAAAGAGAAGGAAGAAAATTGGACACAGGAAGCGCATATGGAATTCTTTTATTTAACTTAAACCATGTAGTACTTTAACCACTAGAAAAAAGCAGAGTAAGAGAAACTAAAGTCACCTTAGCTTCAGCCATTCAAAATAGACAGTTTCTTTATTTCTCATAAGAATCCAGAGTATATGGCAATAACAGGAATAAATTCTTACAACAGAATATACAAAAACATTTTACCATTTTTTAATCTACTGATTTTTATATAAACAGAGGATTTTTAAAAGGAATAATTTATACACAAGGTCATTTTATGTAACAAATTGGCCATGTCATTTTTTAAAATTTTACTTTTTTAAAAAAAACCTTTTAAACAAGAGAACTCAGAAAATGCATTGTTCATGATGCATCCATTCCATCGCGCCTTCTGGTTTGATATATATATATATTTTTAGTCCCAGAGGTAGACAAACTCTGGCAAACCTCTGACCTTAACCTCACTGGCTTAGAAAGCAGACAGGTGTTTTCAACAGGCATCTGTGCTACCTGTGAATGTGTGAACACAGTGCCAACCAACCAAATAAGTTGAAAACAACAAAAATACCAGATGGTTTCTGGACCTTTCTCCTATGGAGTACAAAATTTACAGATGTTTCCAGTAACAGGGACTTTGTGGAGTTGTGTAGACATAGCCAATAGTGCATTGGGAGCTAGAGGACATGGATTTGAACTTAAAAATTTGAGGGTTAGATATGCTGTGGCTTTATCAAAATAGTTTGTTCTATGTAGGAAAAAAATGTTATCTTCAGTGTTCTGCCTTAGATAAAAAAGAATCTTGTGAAGACAAAGCATTTCACATGCTATGAGGCACAGAAGCAGATGGCCTGGGTGCCTCACACGTTTTTGTGTGGTCACTGTGAAGACCATGTACTGTGCCCAGAAGTCCTCCCACCTCTATGGCGTTGATGACAATAACCAAGTCAGCCAAGCCAGATGCTGGGCAGTGTGGTTCAGCCGGGCAGAAAACCTCCGCCGTTTCTATTGCCAGTGAGGTTCCCTCAGTTCACTAAAGTTACTACACTGCAAGGGGAAATGACCAGGAAAAATGATCCCCTTCCCACCCAGAGGGTTCTAGAAGACCAAGATACTGAAGATACAGAACTAGTTTTTAAAATCATCATTCCTTTGTTATAAATGAGGGCACAAAGCATGGGGGAAAGAGAGTGAACCACAGCTAGGGTCTGGAAAAAAATCTTTTTTTTTTTCTTTTTCTCTTTTTTCATTTTTTTTTTTTTCCTTTTTTGGGCATATTGTAAAGCTAGCTAGTAAACAGGTGTCCTTAAAAAAATGGATCACAAACACACATTTGCACACATAGAGAAAGTGTCTTTAAATTATTTTCGGCAATTATCAACTACAAATATTTTATAAAATTATTCTATGTTCTTACAAAAATGCAATGAAACATTTAATTAGTTCTTGTAAACCAGATCTTCGTCAACTGACTACCCGTAATCTACTGGACTTAAGAGCCCTATTGGAAACGCTAATGAGTGACTAATTAAAAAAACAAACAAACAAACAAAAAAACCGCTTACCAGAAAGATGCAGACACAGAAACGTGGACATACAAATGAGTGATTATCACGTTCTTACAGAAACAAAATAAAACAAAATCCTAAAGTCATGCCCCAGAACCGCCAACTGGAGAGAGTGACAAAGTTCATATTCTTATACAATGTGGCTTCGTGGTAAGTTTGAAGAGCAGGATGTTAGGGTTATTTGTTGAAACCAAATGCCCATAGATGACTGTGGACCCTTGACATGGTCTGATGCCTTCTGAAACCATCAAGTTCAAAACATTGTCCCTGCTTCTTCCAAGTCCTGTACCCTTTTGCCTGTATTTCTTCTCACTACATCCCGTTCCCTAGGGACAATGGTTTCCTTCTGCCTGGTCATTCCACCATTAAGGAGTGTTCATTTCTCTAAATGACCTACTAGTCATCCAAGCTGGAGGCCAAAAATGAAACGCTGTGGCCTGTCCAGGGTCTGTATCTTCAGCATCTCTGGCAACAGAGGTTCAATCTAAACAACATCCTCCCTTGAAGTTCTCATTTGTACCACCGACTAGTTCAGAGTGGCGTAAGAAAGTTTCAACTTTCATCACTGGTTCTTAAGGAGTGGATCTCTGGTCCTTGTCTCCCAATGCTGCTTAGCCCAGGAAAAGAAAAGACAGCTGACAAACACAAAAGTGACATTAACAAAGGAACAAACCCCAAACCTTAAATGTACTTCTGGGACTGCTGGAATGGCATACCATGGAGTGTTACTGTCACCTGGAAGGTGCCTAAGTTTTGGAAAAGAGTTGCCTTCAACACGGTCTGGCCATCCTGAGAGAACCCAACAGTGACACGAAGGACCTTGGACACACATCCTAGCTTTCTCACCCACCTGAGCTTAGTGTGACATTGCCACTACAGTCGCCTGTGTTAGGAACGGCCACTGCCAGAGAGGTGGGCTGCTGAGGAGGTGGCTTCAGCAGATCAGACTGGCCTAGAACTCAGCATCATGTATCACGTGTCAATCTGTTACCCCAACCAGAACTCACCAGTTCATAACAAGCAATGTGTCATTTAGTAGTTTCACAGTGACTACTTTTCTATTCCCCACCATTGAAATGTCATCCAGAGTCTTAAGAAACAGGCTGGAAGAGGAGGCCAGGAATGGCCCCAAACACAGTCTCTTATCTTCCAATGAGGAAGCCCATTCCAACTGTGTGTCAAATGCCACGCCACCCCTCAACAGGGGCCTCGTGTAGCTCAAGCTCAGCAGTATCTCCAGAAGACACCAACTCCTGCAGCCTCCCTCAGAGAAGGGCGGTCGAGAGTGTCTTAATGCTCACGTCATTTCAGTGATGTGCCTCAGTGGTTCACGTGACTTCGAGCAGTACGAGCTGCTGTCAGAAGGAGGTTGCTTGGAAAATGCCACAACTAGCTTGATTATATTATTTGGAGCATACAAAAGAGAAAAATAAAGAAGAGGTGGGAAAAACAGCATAAAATGAGGCTAGAACTGTGGGTACATGATGCCTTGGCAGAGTCAAGGTGGGTGGGTTGGTCCAGTAAAATGACTGCACCAGCACACAAGCAAAAGTTTCCTTTATTGAAGTATTTCTGAAGCATTTGTTAGGATGGGCACTGTGCTGTTAGTGTTTTCTCTCTACTTAAAGAAAACCACCTACATAAAACAAAAACAAAAGGACACCGACAGCTTGGACAGTTTAAACAAAACCCTTATAACCAGCTGAATGATCTGTAGAAATCCAGTTGTGGGAACCGGTAGGTAATGTGCAAAAGAGAGGAGAGGCCACTATTCCAAGGGGTCACCTACAGTGTGGAAAAAGAAAACCCTGATCCAACAGTAAATATTTCTCAATGACCTCAAGATTGCAGGGACTGGGGAGATAAGGGTAGTTCCTGCAGATGGAAAAGGTTCCTTCCTGGGCTTCATCAAGTACTGGAACTGGGAGGGCGCCATCGCAGGCGGGAAACTCACTCACTGTGTTTCCTGGCTACCATCCCCGGGGCCTGTGAGAGCAGCTGCTGGATGTGGGAAGTGTACCATCCACCCCGTGAGCAGCAGGATGGTGGGATGGACAGAGGTACACCATCATGGAGGCCAGCACTGACCACTGGCCAGCTAGCCCCAAGGTCTGGTACATCCCCAGGGAGGGGTGTGAGGGTGCAGTGAGACAGCAGACAGCAGAGGGAATCAGCGTGGCTGGGAGGTCAGGAGCCTCTGCATTCTGCAGCAGGCTGGGAGGACCGAGCTCTCCAGTTGCTGATGTGGCTGCGCCCTTGAGTAGAACAGAGGTGGCGGCAGCAGTGGCACATCCCGGACACAGTGCTGGCCTCACAGGAGCAGCTAGTGGGAGCTCACTGGGCACCCCAGAGTGCTATGTAAGTGCCACACTCCTGTCCTCGGAACCCGGGGACACCTGCTCCCTCAATGGTGACACAGGTTGGTCAATGAAAGCAGCTTTGCTTCAGCCAAGGGCAGCCAGGTAGGCCCTGTGGCATGTTCTCCTGTCCGTGGGCTGAGGGGTGGAGCGGGGAAACCCTAACAGCTCATCACCTCTGAAGAAGCCAGGTTAGGGGAAAAGAGAAAAGCAACACAAGGCAAGACATCCAGGAAAGGCTGCCTGAAATGAGCGGAGAAGGGAGTTAGTGTCGCTTTGACCCCGAAATACAGCCTGACCTCTCGCTGCGTCACCTGGGGGTGTGGCCTGCGGGATGGATGAGGTGACCGGTACCAATGGCCTACTGTCAGGTACTGAGAAGTGTGAGATGGATTCTTTCTTTCTATATACACATATAAAAAATAAGAGTGAGGTAGATAAATGTTTGAAGAAACAAAAAACACTCAAAACCCAAAAACTGTCCTGTCTTACACATATACACAAGCACGTGTGCGTGCACACATGCACGCACACACACACACACATACATGCACCACACACAGCCTTTCCTCAGTATTTAAATTCATAATGGGGGCTTTTCTACAGTGATTAAAACTGGTATCACAAAATAAATTAAAAGAAGACTCCTACATATAATACCTTCTTAATTACCCTTTTTTCTTTTTCTTATTTTCTCTTTTAAAGGAAAATATTGTGGGACAGCGGCCATGAGGAAGTCATCAGACTGGAGCTACTGACAAGCAGATAAGCACTATGAACTTGTTTTTTTGTGTGTAATCTCCAGTCACAACCTAGCAATTGTCATCTTTAAGCTTTGTCCTTACTCAGAATTTAAACATTTCCATCCCAGAAGCAACTCTTGTGCTGTCATTACTCTGGTGAGTGCTAAGCACTGCACAAAACAGGACCCCCAGGCTCAAGGGCTGGGGCTCCTGCCAGGGCTCCGGGCTCCTGCGAACAGGGAGAACACTGGGGCCAGCAGACCTGGTGGTCAGCTCACTGCCCTGGGCCGGCTGCGGTGCTGGGCTCCTGCTCCTTGCCGGCATGGACAGGTCCCATGGGGCGCTCTGGTTCTGGAGACAGGTAGGTCGGTCTAGTGAGGGTGGTGGCACAGGGTGGCAGAGGGCCGTGCGGGGCCTTGCTCTGATGCACCCTGGGACTCAGCAGCTGTTTCCCGTGGGATGGAAGGATTAAATATCCATTAAAAAAATAGTAATCCAAATGCCTAATGTCTGCAGTTAAAACTGCTGTTGTACCCAAGAATTAAAAAAATATATATGTGTGTCACAAACCAAAACAAAGGCAAGGGGAAGAGAAGGTGAGACTGCCAAGGACCCGGGACCATAAACACTGAACGAGGGCGTGAGATATTCAGCCTTTGTATTTCTGACCTGAGTTTGCGTCATGTCTTGCGCTGTAACAGACTCCAACGCCGTGTGAGGTGGGTCTGGGGAGGCGGGGGCACGGGGACAGGACCCGGGCCTGAGCCCCGATCCGCCTCCTTCCCTGGCCCACCTCGTGCCCACAGAGCCTACAGGGTTAGAAGACAAAGAATGGGGCCCGGGGGGTGGGGAGCAGGGTGTATTTATAAAAAGGCATCAAACAGTTCATGGCAGATTATGTTCTAAAAGTATCAATTACTGGGAGAAGAAGAAGAAAAATCACACACTCTAGTACAAAGCATAAGAAGTTTCTTGGAGTGAGCAGAAAGGGAAGAAGGGTAGACCTGAAGGTTTTCATAGATTAAATCCACAAAGATAAAGAACAAAAAAAATAGCAGCTTTTTTTTCTGTACAGACGTATAGATGAATATCTGAACCGTAAAAAAGTTATAAAAGTGACATTAAAGACGATGTGTATGCAAATGTCTCATGGTCTAACATAGAACTGTAAGACCCATGAAGAAGTCCTAGTAACAGAGAAAGTGTCAACAAAGCTCAGAATGCTTGACTCCATGGCCTGCGCTGCTACTCACTGCTGGGGTGTCTCAGTCTCCTCCCTTGCACACCGGCATGAACGGCTGGGCTGAGTCCCTGGAAACCCCCTCCTGTCTGTGGCCCTTGGGGGTCAGGCAGGGACCACTAGGGGAGACTGGCACGAGGACCCCCTGGACCAGAAGCCAGGCTTTCAGGTTCTCCTGGTCTGTTTCCTCCAGAAGCCTTGGGAGGTGGGGCTGAGGGGAGCCCCCTCAGCGTTTCCCATCTTCACAAGGGAAAATCCCATTTTGTCCAATTCCCCCAAATAATAACCTAGTCATCGAAAGCAGGGAGCCCCAGGTGGGCGTGGAAAGCATACGGGGCGGGGGGGGGGGGCAGCTGGATGGGGCACACCACCAATGTGTCTCTTATGTGGAGTCAGAATTAGATTCTGTGCTCACTCCATGCCTCTGGGTGGAAGAAAATCAGTGTGGGGTTTGTGAGGGAGAAAGTTCAGAATTTTGGCAAAATTTGGCAGCATTAAAATGGTAACAACCATGGAGGAACCACGGCCCTTTTTAAATTTCAGGTGACCCCAAAAGGTTACGGAGCAGTTAAAAAAAAAACAAAAAAAACCCACCAAACCTCCTCGTGTGCATGTGTGCACGTGTGCATGTGTGCATGTGTGTGACACTGACCTACGGGGCCAGGCAGGTGTGGACAGGGGTGATGCGGGGCCCCAAGGAGAGCAGTTTCCTCCATCTGATCGAAAGGGCTTTCCAGCGGGGCTGGCAGCAATTTCCATTACAAAGCGGAAAAAAGAAGGAAAAAGGAGAGTCAGAGAGAGACGGAGAGAGACAGAGAGAGGGAAAGAGAAGGAGAAGACTCAATTCTCGAGTGTTCTGTTGCTATTAAGTGTTGTCATTAAGGTTCTCAGAGGCCCGTGTCAGTTAAGGGCTTGGGCAGGGAAATGAAAGCTGCTTGCATATCGAGAAAAGGAACATCCCATGGTGTCTACTGCAGAGAAGCGGTCTCCGTGGGCAGCAGTGCGGCTCTGAAGACCCACTGAGGTCCAGGAGGCTTGCGGACTGACTGTTAAAACTCTCTCTCCCCCCGCCCGCCGCTGAGTGTGCATACACGTTACTGCTTGCACGGGATGCGGGATCCGGGATCAATCAGCAGGTTGACGACTGGGGCAGCGGCAGGGCCCTCTCGTTCGTGCGGCCTCCGTTCATGTGCGCGTAAGGCTGCCTCTCGTCAAAGCTGGCGCGCAGGACCAGCACGCCAGGGCCTGGGCCTGGGCCGTTCTCGCCCTTGGGTCCCGAGTGTCTGTCGGGCAGCGGCAGGGAGGACGAGGAGGCTGACGGGTCCAAGGGGACGCTCTCCATGTTCTCGGGCTCCAAGTCCAGCTCCTCCGGCTCGGGCGGCTTGTTCTCCTCGCTGTAGTAGAAGGACACCTCCCGGAAGCCAGCCTCCATCTCGTCTTTGACGCTGCTGATGATCTCCAGGAAGGAAGGCCTCATCTTGGGGTTGTACTGCCAGCACATGCGCATCAGCTCAAACCTGAGGGGAGACAGGCGGAGGACGGAATCGCTCTGGTGACTCTCGGAGCCCTGGCTTTCCACCTCACCTTCCCTCTCACCTGTCAGCTCACTTCGCCCAGGACCCAGCCTCTACCATGACACAGAACCCCAAATTTCACTTCCTGAGGACCAAGCTCGGTTCACAAATAGCCTTACCCGGGGCTGGTCCATGGGGATAGTGCAAAAGGGCTTTATAAACAAGCAGCTTTCAGCTGAAGCGTCTCCTGTGGCTGCTGTGAACACTGCTCCCAGCAGAAGGCAGGACGCCTTGGTTTCTCACTAACAAGCCTGGGAAGTGATCACAGCCTCCATGAGGCCCATGGGGATTGTTTCTAAGCCTCCCCTGGGACAGGGACACCTTGGCAGAAGTTCTGAGTTAGCAAGTGGCAGGGCTGCCACACCCAAGGAGCACACACTCCACCGGGCATCTCAATCCAGCCCTGTCTGCAGGGCCCCAGTCCCATGATCCAGTCAGTGCTAAAGCAGATGGGTTGCAGTGGGAACCTTGAGCCAGCAAGCCTGCCAGGAGTTCCCTGGGCAAGAGTCCTGTCCACAAACAAGGGACAAAACACAGAGCATGAAGGTGTGCTGTGCCTCAGTGACACCACTGGGCCACCAAACCCAGAAGCCTTCAGAACCCCAGGGGCCACAGGGAGTGTTCCCAGCCGTGGTCTCGGGCTCTGACAAATGTGAGGAACCCAGGGACCCTGGATCAAGGAAGGAGGCCAAGGAGCCCACTGTGAACCGACAGGAACTACAGGGTCTCTGTGGTACAGAGGAGGGTCTGCCGGTGGGCGTCCAACGCGAGCTGGTGACCCTATCTCTGGTCTTACTGGGAAGTTATGCCTTTTGTTTTCTTTTACAACTTCTGGCTTGTTAGTTCATCAAACACAATAGTCTGTGCTGTCATTGTTTGATTGTTCATTTTTTATGCTTTGTGTAACCTGAACAACTACTTCTAAGATAACAATATGTAATATATCAACTAGTCATGATTTCTTAATGTTATTTTTTTTGAAATTCTGTATCATTTCTACCCTTTTTTCTGTTTCGCTTTTTTTTTTTAAAATAAAAAAGATTGTAAGTATATATATTAAAAAAGACAACTTCTGGCTATAGAGATGCTGTCCAAAACAAACAAACAAACAAACAAACAAACAAACAAACCCACCACCACCAACAGAATGGCCAAATGGAACTCCCCATATTCAGGAAACTCAAACTACTCCAAGATACCTAGCCTTCTGTCAGGCTGATCACATGATCAAGAGACCTACTTACATCCGGCCCCTGGGAGAACTCCAACAGTGACCCCGCTGTTACCCCACCCCATTAGTGTGGAAGCTGCTGGCAGAGGCAGGCTCCCTGCCCACCTGGCCAGCTTCCTTTAAAGGCCTTGGGTCAGGCTGGGTCAGTCAGGCAGAGGGTAATGACCTTGGGGAGGGCGAGAATGGGCGAGAGGGAGACCTATCCAGAATTCACCATCTGGAGGCCTAGGGAGCAGCAAATTACAGGTGGGCAAGATGCTGCTGGAGGCCATGTGTTTATACATTGCTGTGGCTGCTTTTAAAATCCTACTGTCTGTTGGGTAGTCAGAACCAGGTTGTTTAGTCTGCAAGCATACAATATTTACTGCCTGGCCCTCTCCAGAGAAAGGTGACCAGCCCAATGTAGAAGGAAAAGAATGGGGTGAAAGATAAAGGTAGATTAGTTACAGTCCCTTCTGAGTCCAGCCCAGTGGAGTGCTGGCCCTGCAGGTGTGGGCAGTGAGCACACGGTGGGGCTATGCTCGTCCTCAAGAGCCTGTGATGGAGAAGCTGCTCGTCACAGATCCCACAGCACGCTCACACGTGCACCTGGTCAGGTGGCACACAGGCCTGCTTTCCCAACCCATCCTTTGCCCCCAAAAGGAGACCAAATCCAAAAAAATTAATGAAACGGGCCACAGATACAAGGGGCGCATCTCGATGGCTGGGCTGCGATGTCCCCTCAGGCCCAGTGACTTAACCCTGAATAAAGGCGCAGCCAGGGCCGGGAACATGAGCTGGGTCCGGCTCTGTGCCTCATGGCCGGGGCTGAGAAGGTGCCACTGGGAGGGCAGTGGTGTGGTGACATCAGCACAAACAAGCCATGTGATGCTGCCTGTAAATCATCCCGGAGTCACAGGCCTTCCAGTGCTGCCCATAAAAGGAAGTCTTTTTACTCTGTGGGAATCAAGATCTTGTTTACCCGACTTCCACAAGAAAACTCTCCAGGAGACGTTGGGAGGCTTTATGAGCCGTAAGTCTTTTTTTTTTTAAAGAAATACTCTTTAAAAAAAACCACTGGTCAATCCTGGTGAGTCCAGAGCAGTCCTCCACTGGACACTCCCCTCCCTGGGCCCCAGGGAACTCCTGCCCTGCTGGGAAGTGGCTTCCCAGAGCAAACCCGGGCCCCAAGAGCTGTTGACAGTCAGGGCTGTGTGCACACAGAGCTTCCACATTCCCACTGCCTCCCTCTTGACCCTTGACCCCGACATCCCCAACCAACAGGCCATGAAGTGGTAGAAGCCAAGATGCTCCAGGGAGCTCAGGACCCAGCAATCCTAATGCCTCATGCAGCCTCAGCTGGGCACTATGTCTCAGCAGGGAGACCAGATTCCAGAGAGGTCCTGCAGGGCTGAGCACACCTCCCCCTTGCAGCCTGAACAGCCAGGATGTCTTGGGAACCACTTCCCATTCAGGGCCTGCAGCAGGGGGTTTGTGGTCTGTAGTGCTATAGACAAACTCCTGCCAGGTTCACTGGACAGAAGCAATCATTCCTGTCTATTTGGATTCAAGCACTTGATTCCTACAAATGCCGCCCAGGGTTCTGAGCAATGAGGGGCTTTAATTAGCAAAAGGAAAATTCAAGTCTGAAAACTGTCCAAACAGATTCCGCTGAGTGAGCTTACCTGGGCTAACGCTTCTCCCTGACTCCTGTGTGCTGAACACCTGACAAGGGGCCATGGAAATGCTACCAGGACAAAGGGCTTCTTCACTTGGGTTTTTACAACTGAGCTCAAATCTTATCCTGCAGTGTCAGAGCTGGAGCCTTTCATATGACTGGACTTCATGAAATCCAGGACTATTCCTTACTCTCCTGTGACCTCAGCAGCCAGCACGCACCCAGAAGATCCAGTGATGTTTGGTGGCTTGAGTTCTGAGTGTAAGAGAGGGTTGAG
Source organism: Hydrochoerus hydrochaeris (assembly GCA_004027455.1). Classification (NCBI taxonomy): domain Eukaryota; kingdom Metazoa; phylum Chordata; class Mammalia; order Rodentia; family Hydrochaeridae; genus Hydrochoerus; species Hydrochoerus hydrochaeris. Next base: position 328,158 of record PVLA01001268.1, on the reverse strand, counting down.
GATGGGCTGCACCTTCCACTTAAAGCATGAAAACAGCAGGGACCACAGCCTGCACCTAGTCACGTGAGACTTGCTCAATTAATTCAAATGGAGCTGTGGCCTTGAGGCTCACAGACGACGGACATTCCTCAACACCTGAATACTCTGAGGCGTTGAGGGATGGGGACATGGCCTAGGCATTGCCAAACAGCCGGAAGGTCTTCCTGAGGCTGAGCTGAAGTCCCTTGGGGGCCACAGTATCACCAGCGAGTGCCTCTTTCCCCTCACAAACTGCACAGTTTCTCTCCCGCATGAGACCCCTAAGGGTCCAAGGACACTTCCAAGGCCTTAGGGGCTCTTCTCTGGGATAAACAGCTCATTCTTTCATTTCATACAACAACGGAATCCTTCTCTGAGGTCGTTCTCTCCTCCCCTGAGCTCATCGGTAAATTCAGAAGGACAGCACAGACACTCCCTATGAAACCAGCATGCTCCCTTCATTCTGTTCTTAGAAGGGAGGCAGACTGGCCAAGAGGGTTCTGGATGGCAAAGCAGAAATGCCTTCTGAATTAAACATTTCACACTCAGAAGTAACCTTTCTGTGTAAACTTCCTTATTACCCCGTGCTGGGAACAGGAAGTCCTCTGCCTTTCCCATGGCAGGTGGGCTGCTTCCCAGGCATATTAAATTAATATTAAAGCTCCAATCATCTGGAGGCGGATCAACTTCAAGAATCCCACAAGTTTCCCAGAGATAAACGTTTACCCGAGTCAAAGAGAAAACACAAAAACAATACTTCTCTTGTGACAAGCCCCAAACCACAGGAACAAAACTCACACCTGCTCTCTTGGACTGCTGCTAAACTTGCTACATGCCACTGACTTGCATGTTCAAATCTCGTCTGGCACTGTGTACCTTTATGCAAATTCAGTGAGCATGAATGTTCATACCCTGTTACTTGTATTCTGGCGCTACAGGAGGCTTTTTCTTAGAAACTGGCTGGTGCCACACTGTGGAGAGTGCAGAGCAGCTGGTCAGCTGTGCGGGACACTGCAGGTGTGAGGAGTGGGAGCAGGCCTCTGGGGCTTTCCAGAATTTCTCAAGCTAACCCCCTCCAGCATCTTGTAACCTGGAGGAAGTGGTGCAGCTTACTGCAGTGTCCACTCTGCGGCAGATCACTAGTGGCAGGGAAGGGCAGGGCAGGGCAGGGCAGGCAGTCTCCAGCCCATAGGTCCAATCTGGCTGGCCACCCGCCTGATTTTGTAAGGCATCTGAACTGAAAGTGGTTTTTACATTTGTAAATGGTTAGGGGAAAAATCTCAAAATAAGAATACTTAGTGACAACATGGAATTACGTGAAATTCAAATTTCAGTATCCAAAAATAAAAGTTTCACTGGAGCACAGCCCTCCTTGCGCATGTGATCTTCCCGGCTGCTTCTGTACCACAGCAGCAGAGCTGAGTAGCTGCAATCAAGCTCACATGGGTGCACAGAGCCAAAGGCATTTACTAGCTGGCCTTTAGAGTCTGCCGGGCTCTGCTCGGGTGCAAGCCAGCTGTGTGTCATGAAGACACTCTAGCCGCGTTATGGGGAGGTCTGCTCGAAACCGAGCCCTCACATGGTGCACAGACATGGCAGTGGCTTGGAAGTGGATGTGCCACCCCAGACAGCTTTCAGATGGCTGCTGACAGCTGGACTGCAACCTCCTGGGAGCCTCTGAGGCAGAGGCTAAGGGCTACTACCCTGCTTCCAGAGGACAGAAACCCTGTGACAAAATTAGTGTTTCTGACTCTTGTGTTTTGGGTAAGGGTGGGGTAGTGGGTATTTCCATGGTAGGCAAGATAATATTCTAAGTTGCCTTTGGGGGCTCTTCCTACTTTGGGCTGCAGAGTCCCAAAAAGGCTGTACTGGGAGGTTGCCCTGATGAGGGACATAGGAGACCCCCGAGCCTTGGTCACTGGTAGCTTTGCCTGTTAGGCCCAGCACCACACCTACTGTTTGCAGATACAAGGGTTTCTAAGGCTGTGGGAGTAAGACAACCCCAGATTCCTCTTCTTGGTGTGAACATCCCACACAGTCTCCTGTCTGAGCATAGGTGGGACTTGTGAGTATGATGGGATGCTTCATTCCTTTAATTAAGCTTCTAATCAGGTGGCTGAATTACTCAAAAGGGACATGATCCTGCCAGGGTCTGATTTAATCAGGTCTGAAACAGTAGAAGCGCTAGAGTCTCTGCTGGTCTGTGAGAGCCAGTGGACGCAGCATGTGGCAAGCACTCATGTGGCACTGGGCTCCAGGGGATAAACGTGGTCTCCAGCAGACCAGCAGCAAGAGCACAGGATCCGCAGTCTACATTCTGCAAGGGCTCATGCCTGGCAGCTACCTGAAGGAGCCGCAGGCAGGACCTGGTCCCCTTGATGGCAGCCTGCTGAGATTGCATCTGGATTTCGTGACAGTGGTACCCTGAGACCCCAGTTGAGTAAGGCGTGCACGCCTGCTGGGTCCACTCCCTAGTGGCTACTGGCCATGTGTGTATGACTCCATCTGTACGTCAGCCCACCATGGGGGATGCTGAATGTCCCTCAAAGGCCCATGCAGTGCAGCTTGGTACTCAGCTTGTTGGGCTTTTCAGGTCACTGGAGGCATGCCCTTGAAGGGACAGTGGGACTCCAGTCACCATTCGCTTATTTCATCTCCTGGCTATGAAGAGAGTGGTTCTGTTCTGCTAAACACTGCCACCATGATGTGCTGCCTCACCATTGGGCCCAAAGCAACACAGCCAAGTAACCATGGACTGGAACTTCCAAGACTGTGAGCCCAAATAACATTTTTCTTCTTATAAATTGATTAGTTGTGCTGTTTGTTAAAGTGCTGGGAAGCTGACAAATGCAGGGTTTTTTTTTTTTTTTTTTTTTTTTTTCCCCAAGGAAGGCTACACAGTAAGTGGGCCCTAGCAGAATCATGAACATTCATTAGTCAACAAATCCCAGGAATGCTGAAGGCGTTCTTTTGAGAATTGGGGTAAAGAGACAAATTCATCAGGACTCCAGACCGGGTGTGCTCAGACTGTCTCTCCAGAGCAGGGGGCTTAACTTGATACTGGTCAACACTGCTTATGGAGTGACACTTAAATGGTCCATGGCTTAGAGAAAAAACTGGGCTGGAGGTGACACCAGTGTAGTAGCTTTATATTGGAACTGAGGTTCACACGATTCCTTAGCATAAAACTCTGTGGACCTCCTCAGCCCTGGCAAAGGCTGGGGAGAGGCTTTTGAATTTGACTTAACAATAGTAAGTGCTATTTACTGTCTTCCTGTTTTTTAAACTTTGCATGGAAAGGATGCACAAGGATTGCTTTGGTCAAATACTGCAGAGACTGGACCAGAGAAACCACAGTGCAAACTGCAAATCAGAACCAAAAGATTAAGGAATATGGGGTGGAATCAAGGTGTCTGGAGAAAGGCACAGGGCCCATAAACTGGGTTCCTCATTTGAGGATCAACAAATCCTCTTTTAATCTATTTCTGTTTCCACAGGACCAGAAAGCATGGCTCCCAGAATTGTTAATCTTACATGACCCAGGAAAAGTTATTCAAGGAAAGAAATCCAAGAGCCGAGGGGGGCCGAAATATACGTACAGCATGTCTGGGCAGTTGTCAGGTTTGTCCAGGAGGCCACCCTCCATGACGAAGCGAAGGACTTGCTCATTGGACAAGCCCTGGTAAGGCTGCTCGGCCAGTGTGGCGATCTCCCAGAGGACGACCCCGAAGGACCTACAGTGGGAAAAGAACATGAACGGCTCGGAAAGGGACAGGCATGACCCCCCTTCTCCAGCATTTGCTCACAGTGGAGCACAGAGAAACTGTCCTCACTGCCATGCCAGTGCCTGACAGAGGCGGGGCAGGCACTGGGCTAAGTGTGGCACATCTGCCCTCCTCTGTCTAATGTTCATAGTTCTAGTGGCAAAGCAGAGGAAGCTGCCACTGACAGAGACTTCAGCGGTCCCTACACAGTTCAGAAGTACCTGATCTCGGTCACACACACTCGGGGCCAGGCATAGCCATTTACCCGAGCAAGCTGGTGTCTCCCAAATTAGCCTCAGCCCAAGAATTAAATCAAACAGCTTAATGAGCTCCTCAGCTGATTCTTCTCATCAGCTAGTTTGGAGGCCTCTATTCCCAAGTGATCCTCATCCCTCACTGCACAGGAGAATCTCCCAGAAATTTTAAACACAGATTGATACCTGGGCCATACCAGAAGCTCTGACTTGATGTGTATGGGTAGAGACCCAGGCCTGGATATATTTAACAGTTCTACAAGGGTCCTGAGGCACATTCAGGCCAAGAGAAAAGAAAAAGAAAGACCCTGCCCCAAAGAGCCCAGAAGCTACTGGCCTGAAGGCCTCTGTCACAGGCATGGAGACCAGAGTGGGCTCCACTGGTCTGCATCCCCCTATCTGCCCCCCAAGAGTCCTTCCCACAGAGGCTGGCTGAGGAGTACATGCAGCAGGCAGAGCAGTGAGCAGGTCTGCCAGGCATGCAGTTTTGCCAGTGAGTTCAGAAGAGCAAATTAAAACAGATACACAGAAACTTCAGATTGATAATACTGAAAAAAGAAACCACCGTGTTGTAATCTGCAAAATAAATGTGTTTCCCCACAGCTACTCCCACCCCTGACAAATTCTCCCTGGTCCATCTGCCTTCATACTTGAGTCACTTCAGCCAACCCGCAAGGCTTCTGATGGGCCCTGCCCCAGGCTTAGGGTGTTGGCCAAGCCTCATGGAAAACAGGGCAGGGTATTTCCCACTGAGAGCTCTGGGGATCCTGGCCTTGTGGCGGAGCTGGGTGGAGGGGAGCTGGGGTGCTCTGATTCTGTGCCGGAATGTTTTGTTGGCTGCTTTAATTCCTTTCCATGAACAAAAAACTTTTTGTACAAATTGATACTAAAAGCAGATGTTAGACAGAAATAGAATCTTTGCAGAGGACTGACCAACCCAAGGTCTTTTGTAACTGCCAGTGCCCAAGAAATAGCCTTTGTGCTGCTCAAGAGACCCAGAAAAGCCAAAGATCCAGAGACCAAAGTGTGGCTTGCAAAGACCTGGGCTGACTAAGAAGGGTTTTCCATCAACTTCTGTGGTGGAACTTGTGCCTTCTAAAACCTACCTGGTTATACCTGCAACACACCTTGGGGGCTGCGGTGCCTGCCCTCACATCTGCATGGGGACCAGTGTGAAAAATGGTGAGTGCACTATCTTCGCCAACTGCAGGCTGGTCTGAGAATGATCTGACGACTTGGTTCCCTCCTGGCCTACTTCTCCTGCCTCACCTGCTCTTTTCTGCTGTGTCCCTGGCTTTAGGGAGCCAGGTCTTGCTGGTCGGCTCCCACCTGGACCCTTGCCACCCTCAGAGCTCTACTCTAAGCTCCTGGCTCCTTGGCTGCCCACACCTGTCTTGAGCAGAACTGTCTGCCACCCTGTCCTCCTGGCCTCCACAAGTACCTACCACAGCTTGCCAGCTGCGGCTCAGGGCTGACAGAGAGTCTGGCCCCAACACTTCTTAGTGGGACCTGGGGTCCTCTGTGCCCACACTGCCACACCCTTCATTTTTGGCTCCAGCTTCTTAGGCAGCACAACCCCACATCTGGTTAATGCAATGTTCTTACCAAAGCTCCAGGCCACGCTCTTGTTCAGAATCTTAACTTTCATGGCAGAGCCTGCAGAATTAGTCCTAAATTCTTAACAATGTCTGAGGGTTTATGTGATCTCTCAACTAACCCCCTGAAAAAGCCTCATCATTCTCATCTGCAGCAAGCTCCTCCTATCACATCTGCCCCGAGCACCCCACTGCCTGGAACCCTTTTCCTGCGGTGGTTGGTGACAGTCCCTACTTTATTGTGCTCAGGACTTCACCTTGGCTATTAAGGCTTTTGTGACCCCAACCTCCCAGGTTACTTCCTGTTCCCAAGACTTTACTCTTGGAGGACAGGGATGGGGTCTCTTGTCATCTCTGCTACTTTCGCATTCTGAGGTCCTCATCATCACATGCACGAAATAAAATAGGAAACTACAGAGTTGACCTGCACAGGCGCTTGTCATGTTGAACTGCAAAAGCTCTTCACTGAGAAACTCTCAGTCAGTGTCACCTGCCACTGAGAGGCACCTGGTGCTGCAGTCTGTGGTCACCCCGCCAGGACTGTTCCAAGTGACAACTGAGTCCTGTTACTCTTTGCTCCAAGGTACAGAGGCTATGCCATTGCTACCCAACACCAGCCATCACAGGAGCCATCTGAACACTTATCAAGGCACCACGGTGGGACCTGGGAACACAGACAGCAAGCAAAGCCCTGGGACATGACCAAGGCCACAAGGATGCAATGCGACACAGGCAACAGCCATGTGTCTTTCAAAGCAGGCATTTTACTACACGGTGCTATTAGTGACCTCACCTAAGTCTTGTATCTTTTATGGACAGATTTTATCTTTGAACAGAAGACAAATGCATCTGTGTAGATTCTCTCAGAATGAGGATTATGGTGTCTCCACAGGTGACAGACCTTGGGTGTGTGGCTGGGGTTGGCATTCAGGGCCTGTGCTGCCCCACATGGGGCAGGGAGCAGGTCAGTGTCCCAGGCACCAGCCAACTGACCCCTAGAGAGATCTTCATTGCCCATGGGTGGAAATCATCCACCAAAGCAGCAAAAAACCCTGGATATTTGAGATTGTGTGGAAAGTTTCTTAGTAAGTCAAGGAATGGAGGCTGCTCAGGGGCGATCAAAAGTGGTGGGGTCCCTCTCCCCAGTAGGGTGATTGGTCTGCTCCATGCCTAAGGGCACACTGTGTCCTTGGAGCCCCAAAGGCCACCTGAGAGGTGTGTGAAAGGAACAGCCAAAGCACCCAAGGACCTAGGAACAAAGTCTCAGGTGACAGCAGGAACCTGGGTGCTCTGACAAGTCCACAGCATGTTTGACCAGGAACATGGCATGCGAGGCTGTGCAGGAGTCTTTGTCAGGAGGACTGAAATGCAGCACCAGAAAGTGTGCTAAGAAAATAGGCAGCAAGTCAGGCAGGCCTTCAGCCGGGAAGGTGGCTTGGCATGGTTCCTCGTGGCCTCATCTCAGGGCTGCCTCCTGGCCTTGGGTACCTAGGGCTCTTACAAAGTCAAATAAAATTCTTTGCATTTTTCTCTGGACTTTAGATACAGGGGAGTGATTATTCTGAGCTGATGAATACAACCTGAAATGCTTCCCATTGTTGTTAGAGGGGCAGCTCCAGCTTAAAACCCAAGGCTGCAGAGACCACCTATATATTCCAATGTCCTTGAGCTTGTTCAACTGATCCTCAAAGACTGAGTTAAAAGACAAAAGAAAACAAAACAAAACTAGAAAAAGGGTTAGGCGGTGGTACATGACTATAATCCCAACAGTCTGGGAGGCTGAGGCAGGAGAATTACAAATTGAGCCCAGCCCAGGAAATTTAGCGAGAACTGTCTCAAAATTTTATAAAGCGCTGGGAATATAGCTCATAAAGGCCCTGGGTTACCTCCCCAGCACCACACACACACAGAAAAAAGAAAGAAACCAAAGCACTATGTCAGCCTGGACAGTAAATGGAATGACTTCCAAATGCCTACTCTCTTACATATTTTTCCTTATCAATTCATTATGGTCACACTGTCGAGGAAGGAAATGAGCACAGGACACCCTGCTGCTCACAGCAACAGCAGCCAACCAGAATCTGGGGAGAAGCAGCCTAGGAGATGTTAACAGCTCCAGGTTTATCTTTCTACTCAGCTTGTTTTCTCATCCTGTAAGTTGACTTCAGAGCTCCTGGAGGCATAAAGCCTAAAACGGTGATGGCAAAACTATGGCATGTGTGTCACAGCGGGCTGTCTGTTATCATCAAAAGCTCTAAAAGAGTCACCACGGTGGCCCAGAATACATGGGTGCATACTAGTACCCGAGTATGTTCCCTCCTACAGTTCATTCTAAAACTGGCGCCGAATGCTCTGATTTGATGGAAAAGAGCTAAGCATCTTGAGAAGCTGACAGCAGAACAGAGCTGATCCTGGGGCTCAAGAAGTGATCAGGCTTTGCTGGGTCATATTCAGATGCTATTTCCAATTTGCACCTGTCTTCAAAATAAGATCCAAGACCCTTGACTCAGAAAGGTTTGTGAGGTTAAAAAATGATGTTGGTTGCTATTGAAATAGTTCCTCTATGTGGTCATCTGGAGAGCTGGAGTAAACAACTACCTTTTCTGTAACACAAGAGCAATGGGATCTCCCAAGAGGAAAGCCAAGATATTTGCTGACATTCTAGAAGGTAGATGTGCCAGGGATTTTGCCTGCCAAGAACCTCAGTTGTATTTCAGACCTAACTGCCGCTGCATAGCATTTCCAAGGAACTGCAATAAACAATCCCACAGGGAAGTCTTTACGCCCCTGGCTGAGGAGACACTTTCATTATTAAGGTGATATTTTCCTTTGCATAACCATCCAGGGATCGGCTACTATGGAATGCCCACGGAGAGAGCACAGACAGAAGATGGGACCAACAGGAAACATAGTCAAGACCCATATAGCTCTGGGTCTAAATAAAGCATTGTCTGCAATGTAAAGGTTCAAGGAATGAGGCAAGCATGCGTGCACACACAGCATCTATCTACTGAAAAGGAGGGCAAGACAGTGCTGGCCAGCAGGGGAGAAGTGGCAAGATGGGAGGGCTCTTGTACGTCTTCTAGCTCCTGAGAGCATAGCTGATATCTGTACAAGAACGAAGAAAATGTTGGTCCCACAAATTTTTGGAGTTTCACAAGTGCCCTTTGTCCTCAGCTAGCCTGCAGACAGGAGGGGCAGCTTAAAGATGAAGGACTGTGGCTATGACGTCACTGAACCACAGCCGGAAATGGGCAACAATGAACAGGGACCAGGAAGACAGACAGTTTCCGAGCCACAGCCAGCTACACAGGCCAAGGCCCAAGGGCCCTGGGTTGTTCTCGTGGGAGAAGACACTCATACCAGACGTCCGAATGAGTGGTGAAGACTCCATCCTTGAGGGACTCGGGAGACATCCAGCGTACAGGCAGCAGCCCCTTCCCTCCTTTCCGGTAGTAGTCTGTCTCGTAGATATCTCGCGTCATCCCAAAATCTGGAAGGTGCAGAGAAGGTATGCAATGACACACACTGCAGAGACAGCTCTAGGGCAAAGGGACCACTGCTGCCACCACGGGGCCCTGCACCTGCTCCACATTCAAGCTGAGACACAAGCATGCTTCACGCTGGGGAGCCCAACGTTAGAGTCTATAGTTCAGAAGGCAGAAGCAGAAAGGGGCAGTTAGTCATGTGACAAGCAAATAGCAAGAAATCTTTGCTTTTAAAACACTCATAATTTGGTTTCTTCAAGTAGCTAGTTCCCTTACAGCATTTAAAATGAGAGGTGGTCTGTAAATTACTGAGGCCCATGATTATTAAGATAGTACTGCACAGACCAAGCTGAGCACGGTGGCACATGCTCCAAGTGATCAGGCTTTGCTAGGTCATATTCAAATGAAATGTCCAATTTGCATCTGTCTGCAAAATAAGACCCAAGGCCCTTGACTGTGGAGCCTGAGGCAGGGCCATTGCAAGTTTTAGGTTAACCTGGGCAATTTAGCAAGATAAAAGATAAAAGGGACCGGGGATGAGGCTTAGTGACATAGCACTTGTCCAGCATGCACAGGGCCCTGGCTGAGGCCTCAAAAGACTCAAAAGATCCAAACCAAAATCAAAATAAACAAAAAACCTGATCAGACAAACAAGAGACTGTAGACTCTCATTTACTTGGTAGCCTGACCCACTGCCAGGGAAAAGTAAGAAGTTTCATTGCTTAATAAAGGGGAAAATATTCAGAGTAACGAAGGTGACAAGATGCACAATGGAGGAGCTGAGAGATGCTACTGATGAGGTCCCTGAAGCTGGCACCTCAGCACCCTTCTTCAACATAATGTCCCACTCATCTGTGAAAATTTCTTCCATTTTCTGTGTCTCTAGAAGATGTCACATAATAAAGTTTGATGGCAAGCTTGCTTTACAATTCTAAATTATAGCCTCTTTGTCAAATTTTGATTTTCCACTCAATCACACAACCTTTTCTCACACGATTCGTCTCCTCACCCTCTTGGGAGAAAGGGCTGCTCCACTTTTGAAAATGTCCATTCACGTCTCTAACTCCTGCCACAAACAGGTGAGGCTACAGAGCGAACCCACAGCACCTGTCTTGGATGGTAACCAACATCGTTCACTTGTACCATGCCTAAGGGCCATCAAACTGCCCCCGGCGACATTACTCATCAAGTTGATCATCTGTGAGACAATGGGCACCAGGAAAAAATTTCTGAACCCTTGGGAAGGACAGAAGTGAAGTGCTAATGTCCCACCTCTGAATTAACCTGTGATATGCAAATGAGAGGATCTGCCTTTATGGTTAAAAAATAGAAAAGGAGAAATTCCAGGGAAAACACTCTTCTTCCTAAACATGCACACATACATTTTATTTCTAGAAAGAAAAACCGCAATTATAAAGAAAGCATCCTTATAAACAGGCCACAGTAAAACAGCAGATCTCATCTTTTGTTGATTTGGATTAAAAATGGCAAGTGGTACCAAAACGCCTTTCATCCACTGCAAAGCGGAACCAGACAGCAGCTTTCACTCAGTCTCCCTGTGCCCCAGGAAGGTGGGGAGGACGGGATGGATGGAGACGGGAGCTCATGTTTACTGACAGCTGCCCACAGAAGCACGCACTTGGCTCCTTCCTGCACCTTGTGCTTCCCACAACCTCCTGGGGTTTATCCCATCACCGCCTGCATTTCTGAAGTGAAGAAACTGAGCCTGAAAGGAGTGAAGACACCCACGCCAGACTGCTTATCCATTAAGGCATGAGCAGGACTGAAGCTCCCCTGAACCAAGGAGGAGAAGCTAAAATAGGAATCCCCACTGCGAAGTGAAAAAGGGAAGGAGAGGCAAAAGGAAGCCCAACTGGTAAGAAGATTGGCTCCTCCCTGGGAGTCCCCAGGCAGGACAGCCTCTTGAGCCCCAATGCCTCCCTGGGGAGTTGGCCACTGGGAAGCACTCAGCCTAGGAACATGCTGAGAGCTCTGCATGAGCAGCTCTAGGGACTGTGCCTCTGCTCCACGATATGGCTGCAGCCCAACACCTCTGGCACCTACCCATAATGCAAAAGAAGGATGCTTGCCCTGCTTAAAGACTACTCTTGGGGTGGGGTACTCGTAGCTCATTAAGGGGCCAAAACATTTCACTAAAAAAAAAAATCACCGCTAAAAGGAAAAAAGCAGTGCTAAAGGCAGAATGCTTTCAGAGCACAGGGTTCAAAAGCTTCACAAAGAGGTCAACTGGAAATAGTTTTCTTTGCACGCTAAGTATCCTCTGCAGTTTTGCAGGATATTTGGTATTTCTCTGAAATATTGTCCTATTTTAGTGGGAAGATAAAAGTCTTGGTAAAAGCAGGTGGTTTCCCGAGTAATCCTGATATTGTGTATGTCTTTGCTAGGTAGATTAAAAGTCCATAGCAAAAACAAACTGAGAAGCTAAAAAGAGTTTCTAAACTGATCAGAAACTCAGTCTAGCCCTTTTTATTTATTTATTTTTTTGATGTTGCAGTGGTGGGTGGAACGTGGGGTCTCTGGTAGGTTTGCTAGCTAAGATCACTAGCTTTGGGTATGAAATCCACTAAGCAGTAATCTTCCTCCCCCAGGGGCTGCTACGTCTATCCTTGTCACAGATCCTGCTCTGTGATGAGCTTCACCATTAGCGCACTTCATGTCTCAGAAAAACTCTGTGGGTCTGTGCATACTCTTTACACATGACAAAAACTGCAGGATTATATAGTGACTTTGATTCCCAAATCAAACCCACTTGAGAACACTGTCTTAATGATTTCTGTAACCAATGCTAAGAAGTGTTCCACCTGGGTGACCTCTGGGACCATGGCCACTACATGGACCATCATGTCTGTGTACTCGGAGGACTAAAGCCAGTGACTGACCAGCAACCAGAGACGATCACAATGATTTCTTTGCATGCAAGAGCCCTGTTTGGAAAACTTCCTCAGCAGCAGGCTAAGGCTCATAGATCCCTAACCACCTGTAGGCTTAGCTGTTGCTTAAGTCAAGGACCCACCTCCAATTTTGACTGTGAAATCTTCAGCTACCATGCAATTGCGGGCAGCAAGGTCTCTGTGGACAAACTTGTTGGCGTTGAGGTATGCCATGCCATCTGCAATCTCTCCGGCCATCTGGATCATCTTGCTGAGGCTTGGAGGTGCCAGGACAGGGCTATTCTGTTGGAGATTAAAAAAAAAAAAAAAAAAAAAAAAAAAAAATTCACAGGAGAAATTTTAGGACTTTTTTCACTTTGAGTTCCTTTAGGATTTGCAAACCCATCTTTATTCAATCCGAGCAACACAGGTCACTTTGCTAAAAAACTTGGATTTGCTCAGAAGGAACCCATTATGACAGAGACCAAGGCTTGGTAGTACAGTCATGTGCCTCTGACTACATCACACAGGGTGACACTAACAGGCATGACTTGGGACCAGTGTCTTCTATTCTGGATAGCGCAAAAGGTATTTAAAATGAAACAAACCAATTGTTTATATTAAGGACTCTCAGGTACAAAGATCTCTATTAGTTCTTGTACTCTTTTCATTTCCATATTCAAAGTGCAGGTAAAAGGGAGACACACATATTCTAAAGACTGTACAGAGTTACTCAAATGTGCTTTCTCAATGGACCCTTTATCTCCCATGTAAGCACCATCAGGAATTATTAATCTTCTCTTTTTCTTGCTGCTTTCTTCTAAGGTATAAAGATACCAGGAGTAATTTCTCCACCTTGGATTAATATTTTCTGTGGGCATTGGGTATCTGAAGTCTAGCTGATGCCCACCATGGAAGGGCCAGCACAAAATAGTATCCAGTAGCACGGACAGGCATCCTCTGGAATGCAATTTAAAAACTAACCCTAAATGATAACAAATCTGTTTGGAAAAAATATTTACATAAAACATACACCCAAGGCTCTCAATTCTAAAAAAGAATACAAAAGCAGAACATGACCCCACTGTTGAGGTGCTAGCTAGCTTTTGTGGGTACTGGTGTCACAGATTTTTCCTGTGGATTTCCTAACTGCAAAGCACCTCAGACAACTCTGTAAACTGCTCTGATAGCTCACTCTGATAGCTCCTACCCGGCAACTCCCCAGCTCAGTCCTTGAGAGCATGGGAAGAGCATGCCAAGGACTTTGGGGTCAGACTGCCTGGACTCTTTGCGACAGACTCCACAGTGATCCACTGCTGGGGGAACAAAATATACATGGTAAACCAGGAAATGAGATGGTGAAATGTAAAGTTTACATTCAGAACTACTCAAGTACTGCAGTATGAAATACAGGTATTTACTAGGAAGTTGTAAAAAACCATCAACAGAAGGAATTTAATCTTAAGTGCTGAGAGGAGGGGCTGATAGATCATTAATTTATGGCATTACATGACTGTTCTCTCACTCACTTTAAGAGAGCAGAAATTTTTAATATGGTTAGAGCTACATAACGAGCATACACACGTACCTAAACTCAACAAGAAACTTCAGCAAATAATCACTGAAGCAAGGTGAGAAGACTACAAGGAAACCAAGAGACACACACACATATATTTCATGCTTGACGTGAGATGAATTTTAAATATGGAAAGGACTTTGATAATCATCTTGCCCAAACCATTCCACATGAGGTACCAGGTCTAGGACCTGTCCTGCCTACCCCAGGAGATGGGTACCCAAGGGCAAAACCAAGCTAAGACTGTGAGTTCTGACGTTTAATTCTGTACCTGGACTGGGGAAGCAGGAGTAAGTGCTTCCTCTAGTGAGGCAGCAAACAAGTATCCTGCCATGCCTTTGGGCACCTATGGGATCAAACTGTCCTCCTTCATGGTGCCCTGGGGATTAAATCGAGCCAGGAAAAGAGGTCCCACCACACAGGGACCCGGGAGAGCTGTCAACCACCCAGCTGGGAACCTCGGTCCACACTTGGCCTTCTGGCTTTCCCAAAACCCTGAATGTCTTGTGCTGTAAATAAATGTGGTCACTTATGAACAGGTTATTTGGAATAAATACAAAAAAACTGTCATTTGGAAGATGATCAAGTTGCTGATTAAAAGAGAGAAACAAAAACTTAGGGGATGGCAAAAAAAATGCTAAAGGGTTAGAAAAAGAGGAGTTACTGCTTCCAGGGAACGCCAGCAGCTGCACCGCTTATGCTACAAGGAGCAAAGTCAGTGTCAAAGAGCAGAGTTCAGACCCAGCGAGGCAGCCCAACAAAAGGCACTCATTCCTGCCTCGATTCCTCAGCATTTATCTGCAGTTTGCTCTCAGATGTAATGACTTCTAAGTCAGGCCTCCGCAGGGCACAAGGCACCACAGTGACTAATGAAAAACTGCACAGGACTACAGCAGGCTTAGCCTTTGAAATTCTTACTAGGCTAAGCAGAGATCATGCAGCTGAGGTGATTATCATTCAAAGGCATGAGCCTAAAATGCAGATCTAGAGCTTGAGAAATCTTGCTTCCTGGTCTCAAAGGCACAGATCGCTGAGAGTGCAAGGGAAGGGCCCTCTGCATACATGTATGCATGTGAGTGTGTGCCTGTGTGTGATGGGCTCGTGAGTAAGCGGATTTGTGCACAGGATGGGGTGTGAAATCACCCTAGCACCAACGTGGCTCTAGGTGCCATGCTGGGCCCAGGATAAAGAAATAAAAAGCACTGGGATGGAGAGGGGACCCACTCAGAGGACCACAGCAAGAAAAGGCAGGTGCTAATTAAGTCACGGGAGCCAGGAAGTTAGCAGAGGAGAAAGCGAGGGCTGGAGACGCAAGCCTTTGGTGAAGGAGCAGCACTGGCATGGCCTGGTGAAGGGAAAGCAGTCACAAAGGCACAGGGGTGCCCATGTGGACAGGGGTCTGAGGAATGATGTGTCCCTGTCACCAGGATTAACATCCGCCCGTCTTTGAGAAAGGCCTAAGGGACTTATAACCCAGAACGGAAGCAAGAAACCCTCAAGGCTGAAAAGCACATTGATTTAAAGACACAGTATTTTCCCACAGGGAAGTTCTAAAAGAAAAAGCATAGGCAGAGTAACAAAGTCGGTGAAAAGCAAAACTGACCTCCACTTCCGGCCTCAGAGACCTGAGATAGCTCTTGAGATCCCCCCGCGTCATTAGTTCCATGATGACCAGTGTGGGCTGGCCCTGGGACACCACACCTAGCAGCCGCACCTGGGACAAGGCAACAAGAGAGGCGCTCAGCTGGAGGGAGCCACCTGCGCGATCCACTGTCTTTGCGGTGCTGGGGCCAACACAGCTGGGCTTCAACCCGCTGGGCCGGCAGGTAATGTGGGTAACTATCTAGAAGGCAAAGGACAAGGTACCAAACCCCAGGGGTGGCCGTGGACACAGTGTGGAACTCTGGGGATCCTTTCTGTATGCCTGGGATCTTGGTTATCTGGGGGCCTTTCTCTTACCACATGGTGACAGTTGAACTCCTTCATGACAGAGGCCTCATTGAGAAACTCGATCCTTTCCCGCATGCTTGCGGCCTCGTTCACTGTCTTGATGGCTACCCGGGTCTCAGGCTCGTCTTTCACCACCCCTTTCGCAACTCCTTCGTACACCATCCCAAAGGAGCCTTGGCCCAGCTCCCGGCTCATGGTGATCTTCTCTCGCGCTACCTCCCATTCATCAGGGATGTACACTAGGAGAGAAGAGAGATCAGGGTTGTGCTAGGGGTAGGGAGACAGCATGGAGCTTCTGGGGAAACTTGTACCTGAGGAATACGAGACGCCATGGCAAGGGGTGGGGGAGTGCTCTGGGGACAAAGTCAGGGTATGCTCCAAAGTGTCCCCATGGGGACACCTTACATAACACTGCATCCGTCTAGTACAGGTGTTCCAAATCTCCCAGGATTCCAAGATAATTTGTGGATACCAGCAACATATAAAAACAAAAAAATGAGGGAAGAAAATAAACCCAGGCTAGGTCAGAAAACTGTGGTTCCTCTTACTTTTTTCATTAATTTTTAAAAAGCAAATTAATTAGAGGAGATAGAAAAACCAAGTAAGATGGTCAAACAGAGCTCTAGGTTTGGACTCTGCTCATCTTTATCAGTGGGTTAAACTGCAAATCAGAAAGAGAGAGTAGCAGCAGAGGAGGAACTTGCATACAAACTGGGGAAAGGTCAGACATGGGTGACGGGTGGTAATGTCCAAGTCACTGGTGAACAGACCTTGTACAGAGGCCTGTGCTACTTAACGGGGTGGCTTATCCCTAAGCAGGGGTGCTGAACCGCTGAACGTGGCTAGGTCAGCTGAGATGTGTTTGAAGTTAAAAATACACACAGGATTTCAAAGACCCAATAAAAATATCTTTGTCCAGTAAGCTTTCACACTTATTCCATATTTAAAAAGACAACATTTTTGGATATACTGGGCTAATCAGCCTACTAGACCTCTAATGAGATAGGGAAGTGTCTAAGCTCTGGTACTGAGGGGGACTTGATAGTGACCGCAGGACCTTGGTCTAGACTCTGTGATCTCAGGCTTGGCTCTTGGACACACAGGGTAAAGGCCTGGGGCTAATCATGGTAAATACGGAGCCTGAACACGATTTCTGCTTCAGCTTCCGTTTCTGGTTAGATTTGAACTGGCAAGAGAAAATACGTAATTCTAGATAAGAAGGATGGAAGAAGAGAGAGAAGGAAAGAGGAAGAATGAAAGAAGGCAAAACCAGAGGCTCCACCCCCCAGCTCTAGTGGGCAGGGCGACAATGAAAATCATTCTCATCCCCCAGATCTGCAGGAAATTTCAGCTCGGACCACGCCCTCCTTGCGCCGTGCTAAAGCGGCCCTGCTGAGGGCCACAGTCAGCACACACTGCCTGGCAGGATGCAGTAGCTGGTCCTGGCCTGGAATTGGAGGCCCAGGAAGTGGGAAGCCCTCCTGTGTCTGCCTCCCGCTTTCAGAGCTGACCATGGGCCTGTGGCCGAGTCCCAGACACTGCTGTGAGCCAATCTCCCGTCTCCAGTCCTACCTCTGATGTCTTGAAGAAAAGATGCTTCATACAAATGAGTTCGTACCTTAAGGAGTATCTAATGTGGCTGACACTGAGCTTGAATTTTCTCTTGAATTTCACTGTATTTATGGGTTTAGGAATTTCTCAGATAGAACTCTGCCTCTGGAGAGCTAGGGCACTTTGGGTCCCTGAAGAGAAGGCTGAAGCTTGCTGAGGAGCCAGGAAATACAGCTCTTCACAATACCCTTTAGCAAGCATAGAGTCACTGAATCCATCTATCTCTGAGGATTCAGGCTGGCTCTTAATCAAAATTAACTACACAGTGCACTGCAGAACACACAGTTAAAACGAGTCACATCCATTCTGTGGGAGGTCCCTGAAGTCCAATACCCTCAGTCCTTTTCTTTAAATTCAACCCAACAGCTCAGATTTAACCAGCAATCCTGGGCTCCGTCAGCCAGGGATGGTATGGAGATGCGCGCAATGTTATCAGCACTTTCCTGGAGGGGATTTGCGGTATACTCTGCAGAACAGTGACATGAGATTAGCTTTGGGACAGGGAAGGTTTTAAGCACCTTTGAACTGCAATGTCATTTCGTTGCCTTTTGAAGACAGTGGCAATGTGGTACTCTTCACAAAGCCCCATCCATTAAGTTCAAATGAGGTGAATGTTCCCACCTGTTGGCCTGCGTAGCAGGACGTTTGCTTCTGTTTTGTTCTAAGAAGAACTGGGACACATTAGGAAAGCATTCTGGAAGGACACAGACTGTGAATTCGAGCCACCATGAGAGTCTGATTTGACTATGTTTGTGCTCTCAAAGCTTCCTGGCCACTTCAGTCAAAACCACACATCATCAACCTTTGCTTCTTTATTTCAAAGTAGAGTAGATTATCTTGCATAGTCAGACCACTCTTAGACAGTGGAACTAACCTGTGTTGCCTCTATGAATTCTACTGTCTGGGAGGACCCCTTTACTTCACTTGACACACCCCCCACTCCGTAACCACAGCTATTCAGGAACCTGAGGCAGGAGAACCACTTGAGCCCAGGATTTGCAGGCTAGCTTTGGCAACATGGCGAGACTCTGTCTCCAAAAAAAAAAAAAAAAAAGCTATTATTTATACAAGCAATATATACCCATCTTCTTGCTGGTTTTTTGTTTTGTTTGGCAATGTTAGAGACTGAACCTAGGGCATTATGCCTGCCAGACAAGTGCTATACCACCATTCCTGGCACTGGCTTTCATTTTTGTTTTTTTCTAAATAAAAACTTCCATAAAAATTACTATTATAAGTATGTGGCATATTGTTCCAGAATGTTCTCTATGCAGTACAGACACATGCACATGTTCTCAAATATATATATATATATGTGCCTGCTAAAAAGACAAGTTTGTGAGACCTTCCTATAAACAAGAGTGAGTCCTTATTATTCTGTACCTGATTCCCATTCAGAAGAGGCTGTTTTTGATCAGCTTTACTATAAACATAATTCAATTAGCAATGATTAAAGAAACCATAGTAAAGCTATACACATGTACACAGTGCTTTCAAATTACCAAAATATTTTCCTATGTTTTCTCATTTGATCTGGATAACCAACTAGAAATAATCAAGGCTCTGTCGTATCTCCCACCCATCTCCCTTCTCTTCTCCTGAAGTGAGAAGGCAGTAAAAGCTTTTCCCAGGCACTTTCCCCCGGCATACTTGTTTATCCATTTGATGATCCAGCTCTGGCCACTCTTGTGCACCAGTTTCCCTGCCAGTCCAAGGACCTCTCAGCCCCTTTCTGTAGTGACTGCATCATCTGGTCAGCCAGACACGGCAGGAAGGGACTGGAGATGGTGCTCTCCCCGACAAGCTGCTGCCTCGCTGTGTGACCTTAGCATGTTTGCGGGCAGGCTTAAGGGAAGCAAACCACTTGCAGAGTGACAGCTTCTAACAAAGTGCCTGCTAAGGGTCTTTGTATGGAGGGAACCAATGACAACTCCTCCCAGCTCAACTTTCTGAAAATGTTCGGAATGAAGCACGCAGGCAAGAGGAAAACAAGGGAGATAAGCTCCAAGTACAACCCAGCTTCCAAGTCAAAGCTTCCAGCCGTTTAAGTAACTGACCCTCATTACTTACCACCCAAGGGAATGTGAAGAAGGGAATGAATCTTATGACAAGAGCCGGGAGAGAATGACAGAAGAATTCCAAGATAATACAAAGCAGAGCAGCCATAAATAGCCAGCGAGGATGGGGTGCTGTGACCCTCAAGCTGAAACCAGTGCAGAGGGCTGTGGCAGCACAGCCTCTGACTGGAGGTTCGCAATCAGAACTCTTCTTTCGTTCTGGAGTAGGATTCCAGACAATTAAATAAACTGATTACTGTGCTGGCCACACTCATTTCTGAAGCCTGTTTTTCCTTGGGGCATCCCATATAGTCCCAGAATTTTTGAAAAATTCACTAAACTGCTAAACATTTGGGTTTAAAACAAAACAAAACCCCCAAACGTAGGAAATGTTATCAGATAGATTCCAGACCGAAGGCACCTCTCCCTCGTTAACCCAGCCCTGCAGGCTCCTGGGAACAACCCACCCACCCTGTCTGGCCAGGAGCCTTACCGTCTGCAGCACTGAAGTACTCTGGGTTCACAGAGGCGTACAACACTCCATTCCCCAGCCTGCTGCTGTTTCTGTCAAAAAAGATGAGATCAGGTTGAAAACCCCTGTTCCTACACACTTGCGGACAGGCTTTCACCTGTGCTACATCTGTTTCATTTGCTGTTTCACGAATGTCTCAAAGACACTTGCAGACAGAGCTTACTGCTCCGGGAGCTCTCGCCTGAACTCCTGAGTCAGGCCTGGGTGGGCCAGCAGACATTTGAGGATGTGTTTTTGGCTTCTTTGGTGGCCGCAGACTAGAGCTTTTAAAGAAACATTTGTTTCTTTGCTTCACTGGAAATAACAAGGCTTATTTGATCAGGAGGGCTAAACCAGCACGCTTGTGAAAGCTCTGCCTGAGCCAGAAGCATCTGCGCCCGAACAGCTAGCAAGGGGGAAGATATAAGAAAAATATTTCTGTTGTTGTTGTTGTTAAATCATTAGAAATTCTTCTCTTTCCCTGTGAAGAATGTTCGGCTAGAGAATCATGTTTTCCAGTTGGCACCCTGTTTCCTTAAAAGACACCCTTCACTTGGGTTCAGATCACCAAATCACCAGGCCACAGAAACAGTCCGAGCTCCGCTCCGGTGCTCACCTCTTCCTATGGAAGACGTACAGCATTATCGCCAACACCGCCATAATCAGCAGGATGGCGACCGGCAGGGCGATGATCAGATGGATGAAGTTTTCATATGTTGCTGCAGAAAGAAGAAGGAAACGACACAGTGTCACTAGGCAAACAATCGGCTCATTTCAGCTTTTTGTATTCACTGGGAAGCATGAAAAAAAAAAAAACAAAAAACAACCACACTCCGAAAACACTTTTATCCTGCACTGGGAATTCTTGAAGGTAAATGGCATCAGAAACAATATAGCAAATAAGGTGAATTATGGAAAACAGTAAGTATATGGTGATATATATACTTTTAACACGACATATAGTTTGGTATAGTAAGCTCAACTGATGCACTGAAGGAAAATCATCTTTAAATGCAGTTTGATCACCTGGAATGGGACACATACTTGCTGAAATATACAAGGCCATGTTCACTCTTACCTGTTTTTCTGTTTCAGAGACAATTCTAAAGACGCAGCCCACCCGCACTAGATGGCACCCCATGGCAGCGCGCCTCCACATCTGCCACAGCTGAGGCTGGTTAAAGCAGGAACTCACAGAACTCGCCCAGGCACTTGTCACCAGCATTTGTGTGACGCATGATTGGGCACTGGCGATTCAGGTCCATGCCCCTGAAAACTGTGCCGCACTCGAAAAATCAGTGTGTTACCAGGTGGAGGAAAACAGATCCACACAGGGCAGGGTGCAGAGAGGGAGGAAGAGCACGGAGCGGAGGCGAGGGATGATACTCCCGAAGGCAAAATTCCCTTCGCTCGAGTACTGAAGGAGAAAGAAACACTTTTTCTGGGTAAACAGCTCTCCCGGCAGAGGGATAGCTTAGATCTCTAAGCCTGGATGATCCTGGAAAAAAGTCAGGGCTGCCTGACAAGGGGCCTTATCCAAGCTAAGAGATTTCAGCTCCATTCTGTAGAATCAAAGGAGCCTGGGAAAGCTTTCAAAGCTGTAATGAACTGGTCAAATTTGTGCCCAGGGGAAATGGCTGTGCCAGAAGACAGATTGGGGGTGCTGGCCACTGCCATGTCAAGAGAGTTGAAGGGCACACACCTCTCCCTGGGTACAGTCTGTGTTACTGAGTGCAGACTTCAGGAAGAAACCACTGCTCCTATTCTATAAGCAAGATCACAGCGACAACCTGGTTTTTCCAGGGTCTCACATAAGTCAAGGTCCTAAAATGAAAGCCCAGCCTTCCTGCAGCTGGAGGTCATAATACCCCCACGACACAAGCAACCTGGAAGTTCTGAGCTGTGGCAGTAGCAATGGAGAGGTTGGAATTCCAAGATATTTAAGAAGCAGAATCCATAAGACTTGGGTTGGAACGAAAAATGAGTGTCTGGAGAGGAGGAAGAGAAAACATCATTGGGAGATTCCTCACACATGTGGCCAATGGATTATGGTCCCTGAGCTAAGGAACCTCCAAAGGATGGAGGAGGTATCTGGAGTTTGCATTTCCATACAAAGAGCTTGGATACCCATTGGGTACCTACTTGAAAATATACTTAGAACTTGGAACTCAGTGAGGACCCAGTTACATGGATCCTAAGACACTTGTCATTGGTTATACTGCCACTAAAAACTATCATTCTCTGTATTTTTTAGAGACTGTTAAAGCTGCCTTAATTTTTAAAATTAAAGATCTTTTTATCAAAGTAAATATATTTTATCTTCTAAAACAAATGCAGGCTCCTGTGCCCTCCAATTCGTGAAAATACAAGGCAACTGGAAGCTAGCAGGCTTTTCTTTTTTCTCACTGAGGACTATTTCTCATATTTGTATCACTTATACTACTGGTCAGGTTGTACTGTGTTCTTTTTGAGTTTCACATTTCAACAGGGACATAGAGAAACTGGAACACATCCAGAGAAGAAGAACAAAATGATTCATTGCTAGAAAATTGGTCTATGCGACTGGGCTACAAGAAAAGCCCAAAAGACCTTAGAATATTTAATCTGCAGAAGAGAAGTCTGAAGGGTAATTTAATACTATTCAAGAACACGAAAGGCTCCTAAAAACAGAGCAGGTGCCAGAGAGCTTCCAAAAGCTTGCATCTCCTCTGAGGATTAAACAGCAGGAAATGAGACTGAACTGTAGCAGGAGTGTTGTCTGACATAAGGAAAAGCTTCCAGCAGCAAAGCCAGTGTGCAGTTTCAATTGCCCTGTGGTCGATGCCAACTTCTGCGGGAGAAACTCCACAGGAGACGCTTGGATTCCCCAGGGGATATCCGTGCACTCACAGGGTTACAAGTGGGACCCAAAGGCAGATGGACATGTCCCCTCCCAAGACAAGCCAAGTTTGCTAAGCCCCAGAAGCCAAGGCTGCTCTTTCACAGGCCAGAGCCTGACATGACCCCTAGACCCAGCTCTACTAAAGACCATGGGAGCAGGCTCAAGGGAGAGGAAGGAAGACACTGCTCTGGTCTGGATTGTATCGTGCATGTTCTTGGGTGGAAGGTGGAGAAAGCCACTGTGGTTTGAGTAAGTATCCCCTAAGGCCCATGCTGTGAGGGCTTGGACCCCAGCCTGTGGCACTATTGGGAGTGGGGTCTAGCAGAAGGAAATTGGGGCGGGGGCAGGACCTTCAAGGGGACGTTGGGGCCCTGGCCCCTTTTTGTCTATTTCCTGGCCACTGTGAGGTCAGCACTTTGTTCCTTCCAAAACTACTTACTGCAGTGTTCGGCCTCATTTTGGGCCCAAAAGCATCAAACCAACCAAGTAGGGACAGAAACCTCTGAAGCTGTGAGCCAAAACAAACCTCTCCTCCTTTGAGTTTTGATTTGCCACAGGTATTTTCTCATAGTAACAGAAAGCTAACACATAAGCTAATAGGTAAGACGAGGTTAAGTGGATGAAATGAGAGAATGCAAATTATTTTGATTGACAAAATGATCTGCTAGGCATCTTCTTTCCCCTGAAAGCTGAACCCAGGCACAGGGCGGTGCCAGGTGCACACAAGGGTAGCTCATGGTGTGCAGTGCTATTCTGCGGTATCTTTTTACTATCTGTCCCTATAGGAATTTTCAGGTATCAAACATAACTCTGAACATTTGGTACTGAATAGATGGACTACTGGTGTCCTTATTTGTTAAGGAATTTTAACTGATACACAAAATTATATATTGTTGATTGTGTACAACATATTTTGAACTATGCATATAACTAAGCTAATTAACATACATGTCACCTCACACCCTTATCAATCTTTTGTGTTAGGAACATCTAAAATCTACCTCAGCAACATTCAGGAATATAATGTTACTGGTAACCATGGTACGTTGTACAACTGATCCTTTGAATTGCATCTTCCTGTCCCAACATCACTTCAAAATCAGACCCTTTCAACTTGTAGTAACATGCTACTTTCCACTTATATGAGCTCATTTTTTTAGATTCCAAACACAATGAGACCATGCAGTATTTATCCTTCTGTGTCTGGCTGATTTCATACAGTGTTCCTCATGCTTGTTTGTGGTGCTCTTTTTCCTATAGATGGAAAGCATTCAGTCGTGTATATGTGAGCTTTTTTAAAAAAGCTCATTCACCTGTTGGGAGTGCTATAGTGAACACAAGAGTGCAGGCATCTCTAAGGAACTGAGTTCATGTTCTTGGGTATGTACCCAAGAGTGGCTCTGCTGGGCCTGGTGAGCCCTTGTTGTAATCAGACTCCAGCACAGAGAAGCAGAGATGCAGGTGCTAGGAAGGAACAGACCGGAAAGTACTACCATTAACCGAGGTTGGGCTCTAATTTTTTTCCCCCAATACTGGGGAGTAAGCCAAGACCTTGCACTTGTGGCTACTCTATTAGTAAGCTATAACCACCACTGTTTTTTTTTAATATACATGGATTGCTCAGGTTGGCCTTGAACTTGTGATCTTCCTGCCTCCGCTTCCCAAGTGACTAGAATTATAGGCATGTGCCACCATGCCTGGCTGGGTGGTTCTTCTTTTTTTGAGATAGGCCTCTCCTATGTAGTCCAGTTCAGGCTGGACTTGAATCCATTATGGAGCCTGGGCTGGTGATCCTCTTGCCTTAGCCTCTAGAGCGCTAGGATTACAGATATGCACCACCACACCCAGCTCTGAGATGGGACTATTAACAAGTAGTAAGAACACTTTTATCCCAAATTTGATCCCATTATATGAACACAAAGTAATCTGAAATACTATTTTAAAGCCATCCCATGCAATTCAGTGAGACCCTGCTGCACAACAGAAAGCTGAGGATGTAGCTCAGTGCTAAGGACTCAGGTTCAATCTCTAGTACAAACAAAACAAAACCCCACAAAACTGAAATCATCATATAGAATAGCCTTCAAAGAATTGTGTTTCGTAGATGGTTTGAGCAAACTTTATAACATCGCCCAGTCTCTGCATCAGGTGGCGAGCCCTGTGTTTTTTGATGCATGCTGGTGGATGCACACTGGTGCTTTGAACCTGCAGCTGTGTTTTACCAAAGGGAAGCAAGACTGCCTACACGTGTGTGCTGTCCTGAGATTCCTACTGGGGAGCAGTGAGACCACAGGATTCTTCCTAGGATTCCGAACTCTAACGAACTCACTGCCTGGGTAGGAGACAGGATGGTCCATTCAACACTTGCAGAACAGCTTTCTGAAAACAGGCCAGGGCGAAAGCAAAGATCTCTTCTGGCTCTCAGGGTTGTATGCCCACATAAAGGGCTATGACCTTCTAACCTGTCACATGTGGTAGGAACCAAGGGTCAGCACTTTCCCAGGCTGAGCTCCCAGTCAAGGTATTGGCTGTTCAGTGTGACCCTTCTGAAAGTGGGCCAACTCAGTCTGAACAGAGGATCTGAGAGCCTCAGCAATCCAGGCTTCCCAACTCTTGCCCCAACCCGGTTCAGCTTTACCATGCTACTCCTTTGACAAGTCTTACTTTTGGCTGGGACATAGAAAAAAACAGGATCCGTCCATGACCCATTCCCAGAGAGTGAGGTAGCTTGAATCCGGGCTGTATAGTTCCCTGGGTTTAGCCGGTTAAGCTTGGCCCCTCCATATTTCCTGTATTCCTGTCTGGACACACATTCTCGCTGATCCTGGGGGAAATAAAATACGCGTGTCAATTTCCTACAAACATGGGAGATACCTGGCACCCAACCTTGTCATGCCAGCTCATGACACAGGTGACACCTGGTACCCAACCTTGGGTCACCCCAAGAATGATCCCAATTGGCAAAAAAGGGGAAGAAAATTAATCCTCTAAGGTAGTCCTTGAGTCACTTATAGCACACTCAAAACATGTAATCATTTTTATAACCAAACAGAACTGAAGAAGAATTAGAAGCTCTAAAGCAGCCGTGGCTTGTATGGGGAGGTTATACTCTGCAATGCATCCGTTAGAAGGGTAAAGAAGCCACATGGCTCCCTGTAGGCTCTAGAGCGCTGCTTGGCGATTATGGTGTTGCTCAAACAGCCTCGGTTCTCACTCACTCACTGCTTCACTATTAGAGGTTAAACTAACCTGGAGGTAACCCGTGTCGCACTGTGCTGTGCCATACCACGCCATGTGATACCGACTCTAATGGCTATGTGTGCAGCCATGGACCACATCCCCAGTCCTACGTACCTCAACTTGTGATCCATATTTTATTTCGTACATTAGAATCAATCCATTAGGGTTCTCAGGCTCTGGCCACTTTAAAAAGATGGAATTTTCAGGCCTTGCCTCCCACGTCACTGGGCCAGGAATGTCATCTGCTCCTTCTGTGAAGCAATTTTAAAAAGTGACAAAGTTGGATTTGGGTCCTCAGGAAGGAAGACAAATGCTAGGCTATGCTGAGAAATAACCCTTCCCTAAATGCATGCTTACTGGACTGTGCATAGTGACCACAGGGGCCCCTCTTAAGCTGGATCCACCCACTGACTCGTGTATCTCGACATATCACGGTATCTACCCTTCTGCCTGGCCCCCACCAGAAAAGCCTGTGACCAAGCACAACAGGAAATTCCTGGCATCCTAAGTATCTTCCTTCTCCTACACCACTTCTACTACTCGCAGAAAGAATGCATTTAACATTGTAGCACTGAACTGCAGTGCTGAAGTGGAGCAGTACACAGGCGCTCCAGGCTGTGACACGGATCCTCTGCAGTCTACACAAAGCAATTGCAAGTCCTATGTGAGTATAAGAGATGGACAAAGAGGAGCCTATGAATAAGCTGCTGGCAGCCAGTGAGCTTTCTCTCCCCTGGCCACAGCTCCTCCTGGAGCTGGTCTTGAGGAGAACATCATAGCTTAGATCTGCAGTGTCCCTGAACTCTCATGCCCTCAGAGGTGTGCTTTAGAAAGGTGACCAGATCACAGGGATGCTACACTCCTCAGTGCAGTCGTCCACTAATGAGCTGTGCAGCTAAGGACACTCTTAGGAGGTGGGGTCTGGTTTGAGGCAGGTCATTAGGGGCGAGACCTGCATGGGTGGGCCTCCTCCCCCAGCTACCTCTTTTTCTCTCCGCTTCCTGACCCCTATGATCTGAGCAGCTCTCCTCTGTGGCAAGCCCCTTCACCATGCCATTTCTGGATTCGAACCTGTCCACCACAGGCTGAATTTTCTAAAACTGTGGTCAAAATAAACCTCTCCTCTAAGTTGTGGATGTTGAGTACTGTGTGTCAGCAATAAGAAAGGGATTAAGATAGGGGGTCACTTGAATGAAAACAGTTACAATAGTCTGGTTCTGATGTGCTGCCCAAAGGCCTGGTCCCTAGCGTGTAGTGGAACCATTAGGTGGCAGGGCCTAGAGGAAGTATATTAGGTCACAGGGGTGCCCTTGAGAGGCATGATGAAAAGCCAGCCCCTCACTCTCTTCTTGTTTTCTGGTCTCTGTGAGGTGATCAGATTTCCCCGACACAAACTCCTATCATGATGTACAACTGTGCTGCCATTTACCCAAAGCAACTGGGCCAAGTGACCATGGACTGAAACCTTGGAACCATGAGCCAAAATAAACCTTTCCTCCATGTAAATTGTTTATATTGGTGTTTTGTCACAATGACTGAAAGCTCACTCGCATTGCAGGTAACTGGAGGCAATAACAAATCTGCTCAAGAAGGAGCAGATTAATTTACCTGTGCACAAAGGGAACAAAGGCTGAAATGCATAATGGAAACCGTGTATGGAGCTCTATGATGGCAACATGGGCTCTGCTCCCCTATCACGCTGCCTCTCAATGACCGCACACTCCTCAGTAGGCCTGAGTCTAAGACTTTCAATCGAGGTGCCAAGGCTGGCTGGATCCCACCATACCTGCGGGCATGGTTCTTGCAAAAACAAAGTTGGAAGCACTGCAGCCCAGCTTCTCAGCCTCATGGTTACAGCTGTGGATGTCAATGCGGTACAAGGTGAAAGGCCGGAGGTTTGAAATTACAGTTCTTTCCTTATTATCTACTCTGCTCTCAAAGAAAGGGTATTCTGTCTCCAGTTCCTCTGGATCTGTGGCATTGTAGGCGTCTGCCACCGTGGAGTTCCTGCTGCGGCTGGACATGGTGGTGTTGGCCATCTGCGTAACATCTCTCCGCTTCCTTTCAGGTCTGCAAGGCAGAAAGAAGCCAGTAGGTGCTGCTGCCCCTTTGCATTCTCTTTGACCAGGGTAAGAGTGACAGGAAAGAAAAGTCTTCATCTTGGAAAAGCACCACGAAAAGGCAAGGGGGATTTCCTTTTTCAGTATTGGCTCTGCCCTCTCTCTGCTGTATACCCTGAGAACCAGCGTGGCACTCTGGCCCTGGCTCCCGCAGGGATTACTCGATTACACATGCAAGCAAAAAATGCCTCAGCCTCTTAGGGCAGACTCCTGCTTCATCAGAAGCTAATGCCATCTTGCTGGTGAGCTCATGGTTTAAGCATTAAAGGGTTCATACCTATTCACCACACAAGATTTACTGGGGAGGGGTGTTGCTCAGGCCCCAGAAAGAAGGGACAGAAGCAATGCAAAGGCCCACAGCAGAGACAAATAGGATTCTTTCTGAAATAAAGTGAAGTGGCCTTGAGCAGCAAGCATGTGCCTGCGCCCTACAGCACCTCCGTGGGGGCTCCTGTTGATGGACACCCCTTCTTTACCCCAAGCCTGCAGCATGTGCCACACTTCTGCGGGGCTCGCAAGCCTGGCCTGCCTGCTGCTCAGCACTGGCCACCTGTGGTTTCAAAAAACAAAATCCTGCCCAGAGAGGGGAGGACTCTGTTGTGGATTTGAATCAGCTCTGAACAACAGCTACAGGAACAATAACAAAAGACAAGCAAAAGGGAACACATGAAATCCCAAGAGGACACTATCACCCTGATAGGCAGAAGAGAGTGGGACCTTCCAATGGCTGGTTAATGGAATTTGAAAAGCTGGGGTTTTAGCATCCTCCAGGGCACCTTCTTCCCACTTACAAGAACCAAAAAAAATCAAGAATTCCAGAGGAGTATCCAGACAGGACCAGCAGCCCTCAGGTCATGAAAAAGTCTGGGGGGGGGGGGAAGAGAAGATGAAGAAGGAGGAAGAAGGCAAGGGAAGAGGGGGGAGAGGAGGAGGAGGAGGAGGAGAGTGCTGAGGCCATGGGCTAGTGACAGGATCTTCTGAATGAGCAAAGTGCCAGGAACAAACGAGATGGACCTCATTAGGTAAGAAAACTAGGTCCAAGGAGATGAGGAAGCCAGAAGAGGGAAAATGCATCATCTCCCATGCAGAATAGTGCAACAGCGGGAGCAAACACTCTAAGGCATCCTGGGAGCCCTGTGAAGGCTTCCTGCTGGCCCCTAGGTCAAGATGTGGAGGGGAAAGGTAGGGAGAGGGAAAAGGGCCACTTGTTCCCAATGTGCTTGGCTTGTGGATTTCCCTGCAGGTCACAAGACCTTTCTTTGTGCAGTGACACTCAGGCCCCACCAAAGGCAGAAACTACACCACACCGAGAAACTCATTTAAGGTAGAGAAAGGAGATCAGGGGCAGGTGCACTGCTTTTCACAAGGCTGGGGAAGGAGGGTTAGGAAATGAGGGCAGTAATCCACCATCCTCTCGCATCGTGCAAGCCAACCAACACACAAACTACCTTCCTGGAAGGAAAGAACACACTTATTGCTACCAGAGATCATTCTCAACACATTACCAAAAAACTCCCTGCCTTCTCTTCGCAACAAACACAACAGACACCTGCAGTCATAAGTAAGACACTGCTTAGGTTTGATGCACAGCAAAATAATACAGTGCCTACTCCTGCCCTAGCATATCACCACTGGACTGGGATTATATCAACCACTCAACAGCTCACTTATCTGTAAACACCACACTTTTGCAAATTGCATGGCTGCTACCACTAAGTCAGGGATCCGGAGAAGGAAATAACAAAATGTCAGCAGGAAGACAACAGGAAGAGGAGGAAGAATGGCCCAGGTGTAGTTCTTACATTCCTAATGGTGTCACCAAGGGCAAAAAATGATTGCCAACTTTCCTCTCTCCTCTTTGCAACACAACCTGTTTCCATGGGAAAACCTTTTACTTCTCAACATCTGGCAACATTTTAGCTACGGAAAGCAAATGACTGATTTGAAAAAGATGAGGGCCAGTGAAATGCGTTTTGTACCACATAAGGACTTTAGAAAGCATCTTTATGAACCGCAATCTATTTCAGACACACAGAATGCTGGGCCATGTAGAAGGAAGGAAATCTGACACAGTTGGTTTCCACCTTCAAGTAAACTGTTCTTAGAATGAACTGCATGAAACCGAAATAGCTTTTGGACAGCTTAGCTGTAAAATAAAAAAACCGGATTTCATGATTCAGTCACACTAGATGCTCATTTCTGTGAACTTGTCAGAACTGGTATGGACATCAGATTCAGGCCTTAGTAGGAGGCCAACAAGAAATAGTTAAGTTCTTCCTAAAGTCTATCCTCTCATCATGGACAAAATATGGTATCTGTGTTCACACCACAAAAAGAGCGAGTTGCCAAAATGAATTGTTTTAAGAGAGTGAAAGTCAGTCATGGGTTTAGATGTAAGCATTCGTCATCTGGGATGTGCAGACAGGAAGCTTATTTTGACCCGTGCGTTAGTAACACTGATGTCAACCACATCACCACAGCTGGTGTTTTATATCTAATGACCATAAGGGTTTGGTCTTGTGACTACAACTGAAAATGAGGGTACTTTTAGCAAAGTTTTTCTGTTATGTTTTGGGCCCCAAAGGCTCTTGTGTCAGAAGCTTGGTCCCCAGGGTGGCAGTATTAAGAGGTGGAACCTTTAGGAGACAGGGCCTACCTGGAGATAATCAGGTACCTAAGGATCAATGAGGAGAAAGTGAGCCATTCTGCTGAGACTGGGTTCTTATGAAAGGCCAAGGCAGGCTCCTGCGTCTTGCCTGCCTGGGTTCTCTCCTCCTCAGTGCTCTCACCGTCATTCTCTACCTGGTCACCCAGCCCAGGGGACCCTCACAGAGCAGAGCAGAGCAGAGGAGAGCAGAGCAGAGCAGAGCAGAGGAGAGCAGAGCAGAGCAGAGGAGAGCAGAGCAGAGCAGAGCAGAGCAGAGGACGGCCCCATGCTCTTCAACTTTCAAGGCTATGGCTTTTACACATTGCCTAATCTCAAGTATTTTGTTATAGCAACAGAAAATGAACTAATAAACTTTTCCAAATCCTTGACTTACAACCAGAATCTCCAAGGTTGGCTGGACAGTGCATCGGTGTAACCAACAGCCTTTGGTGGAGAATTAACAGACAACTTCCCAGGGCTGGCAGGTGTAGCTCAGTGGTAGAACGCTTGCCTAGCATGCATCTGATCCTCAGTTCCACAACAAAATGAAACAAAAGACAACTTTCCGCCAAGCCTGCTGGGTATAGTCTTGACTTATCCATTCCTGAGGCACAGGAGCTGCCCCTCGCTAAGCCTCTCACCGAGCTGGAAGAGACGGCATTCAGTGAAGCAAGGCAGCCCTGGTGGCTGAGAATGTGGCCCCAGACTCGAACAGGATCTAAACTAACGAGGCTGTCAGAAAGGTCTCCACACTCCCCTAATTCTGGTTTTCAAGCATTTTTGAGCTCTTTCTGGTCCTTAAACTCTCAAGTTCCAGGAATCACACAAGATAGACAGACACCACGGTAAGAAAACCACAGTGAGCACTGAAGCTCAACAATGACATTTGGCCAGCAGTGCTAAGACCTCATCTGCCAGCCAAACACTGGTCACTGTATTTGTACCTGAGAAACTGTGTGTGTGTGTGTGTGTGTGTGTGTGTGTGTGTGTGTGTGTGTGTGTGAGAGAGAGAGAGAGAGAGAGAGAGAGAAAGAAAGAGAGTCATTAAGCAGCTTCATTCTCAAAAGGAAGCAGCACCTCCAGTTCTAAAAGATCCTTATTTTCTGCTTTCCTGATTCTTCAAAGTAAGACTGGCTTTTGACCATTTTGCAAATATCATAGAAGTCCCTTGACAGAGGAAAAGAAAAATGCTCTAACATTCATTTGTCATCACAACCTAAGAAATTCTTTAAGGATGAAGTACTGTAAATATGGAGTAACTACTATATACTTCTGTGGTCTCAGAGAACATGTTGGATGGAGAATTGGCAGCTGAGCACCGAAGGGACAGGGACAGGGACCTTATGGGCGCAGGGCTGGCCTGACCCCACTCCTCCACCCAGCGTTCAGGAGCAAGGTTGCTGCCAGTTCTGTAACAGGAGTCACAGACCGCTCTAACCCAGCTCTTCCCCTTGCATCATCATCAGGCTGCTCTGCCAAGGCTTTTTCCAGTTTTTAAAAAATCATTTGGTTTGTGATTTTTCTGTTGTTGTGCCAAGGTAAAATGTTAAATAAATCTAAACTCTTCCCATTTTAACTCTGTGTACATGTGGATTGAACCCAGGGCTGCACACTTACCAGGCAAGTGCTCCACCACTGCCCTATACCCTGTCCCTCATAAAACGGCATTCTGAGATAGGGTCTTGCAAAGTTGTCTAGGGTGGCCTCAAACCTGTGATTCTCTTGACTCAGCCTCCTGAGCAGCTGGATTACAGGTGTGCCATCTCACCTC
The DNA here is from genome assembly GCA_004027455.1 of Hydrochoerus hydrochaeris. NCBI lineage: Eukaryota > Metazoa > Chordata > Mammalia > Rodentia > Hydrochaeridae > Hydrochoerus > Hydrochoerus hydrochaeris. Next base: position 295,784 of record PVLA01001268.1, on the reverse strand, counting down.
GCCCATTTTTAAGCATGCAATTTCTCAGCATTAATTGCTTTTATGATGTTGTGTAACTCTGTTGTCATTAAACATGTTCATTACACCACACAGAAACTCTATCAATCAGAAAATAATTTCCTTTTTCCTCCTGAACTTATTCCCCTGCTCCTAGTACACTGTATTCTACTACATGTGTGCCTGTTCTATACATCCCAGATACAGGGCACATGCAGCACTGACCCTGGTGTGCATGGCTTTGTTTCACTTGGCCTGAGTTCTCAGGGCTCACTCATGCACACAGGTCTGACTTCACTCCTTTTCATGGCTGAACACTCTCCCACTCAACGGACGCAGTTTCTTGTTCACCCACTCATCTGTGCATGGGGCCTGAGTTGTTTCCAGGTTTTTCCTACAGTGAACAGCACTGCTACTGGACCCTTCCTTTCCTCCACTTTTGGTCCTGCTCTGTAGAATGTGAGGCTTGAGCACAGGAGCAGAGCGACTCCTTGAGGCAAAGCCCGTTACTCTGGAATGTTGCCTTCTATGCTGCTCCCCAACCTGCTTGTAAAGGCCCCAGGGAAGCTGGACCCCTTTCAAAACTGACTCAATTTGCCTTTCTTGTTTCAGTTCCTCTTCTGCCAGCTTGATAGGGGCAGCTAGGAAGGGTGGGAAGGGCAAAGTCTGGCTTTTCCTTGGCTCATTTCCATGAGTGCGGGCAAGTGACTGAAGCCCTCTCAGCCTTGTCTTCCCACTTCTGAGGGGACCCTACCTGCTCTCTGCCAGAGGTAGTGTGACTGACAGAGCAGCACCCATTAGACCTATGGCACCCTAAATATGAGCCCTGGCCCTATCCCTCAGGGCTAAGCAGCTACCTGGGAGCTCCCCGCAACTGAGCTGGAATCATCACCCTTCCGTGCTCCTCCTCAGTGGCTCCCGTGTCACATCCCACACCACCCAGTGGTGTGAAAAGCAAGAGAACCCACCCCAGGAGCAACAGTCTTTCAAGTGTTCCAGGTACCTCGGCACGAAGATGGAGTTGTGCAGGAAATTCTCAAACACTTTCCGGTACTCGGCCTCCTCCTTCTCAGCCTGCTTCTCAGCTTCTGTTTTGGGGCAAGCGCAGCAAGGCCCTTTCTCGCCACCACACACTTCAGTCTTGGGATTCTCGGTGACCTCTTCGACATCGATGGTGCCATCCGCATACTTTCTGATGGGGATTTTGTCTTCTCAGGAAAGAGAAGCCAAGAGGAGAATGGGAATGAAAGCCAGGCACAGCACACTCGGAGGACAAAGGAGAGCTGCCAGCACCGTTAATTAAGGCGGCGGCTGGTTTCCAACCCAAGAAACTACCTTTTTCCCTAACAGGGGTGACACTGGGGCTCAGGTGCACTCAGACTCGGCCAGGACGGTTCCGCCACCAGCTGGCAGCTGTGCGTCCTTACCTTTAGAGCAGTAATTGTGCCGGTACAGGTAGCCGTCCTGAGGCTGCCGCTGCCACCGCACGATGTAGTAACTCAGGTTCCCGTTGGGCAGAGATGGGGGGTTCCACTTCACGATGAGCTGAGAAGAGGAGTTTGATGCCGAAAGGACATCCAGGGGAATGGAAGGAACTGGGAAGGAGAACAAAGGACATTTCAGAAGATACATGGACTTAAGGTCAAGGCTATTAGGGTCTCAGTGTAAATCAACAGGAAGTGGCAAGGATGGCCCTGATAGGAAGGCAGCAATAAAAACTGAAATGCAAAGTGAAAACTGAAACTTGCTTTTCAGACAGTATTGATTTAAATGCCAACATTTCCCTTTATAACATCTATTCTTGGATAATTTCTGTGAAAACAAACATAGCCGAGTTGCAAATGGAAAAGGTTCCCAGGGCACAGGCAGGGCTGGAACAGATGACTTAAAATCTACACTTCATTCAAACACCTGATTTTTCTCTTTTATTACAACTGCCTTTCTCCAATGTGTTTAACTCTAGCAGTTTTACTGAATGGTAAAACTGTCTGATTTGGATTTCACCCGGGGTTTGGAATCTCTGGTAAAAATGGTAAGAAGCCGAAGGGGAAGGAGGAAGGAGGGTGGGGCTGGCAGAGCTGCCGTGCGCCTGCCTGTGTGAAACGGATCAGAGGAAGGGCAGCGCAGAGGGTGGGAAACCCACCAATCCTGTAATCTGCTTCCGCGGATTGACTGAGACGCCACTGCAAAGCAGCCTAAGGGTACAAACACGTGTAAGCCCCGATTTTAAGCAAAAGACTCTGTTACCAGAAAAAAGAATATTGATTTATAGGCAAAGCATTATAATCCAATCAACCCTGACTTACTGCTGACACCCAAACTCAAGTCCAGAGCTGACGTATGCAGAGAGGAAAAATGCATCCCGGGACCACTGAAAGTGAGTTCTCACTGGATTCATGAAGCACCGATTTGGACAGTTTTTCCCAAGGGCAAGAGGCACCTTCGAAGTATGCACTGAATCTACAGGTTTACCTGAACTGTTTTTAAAATGTGAAAGGGGTAAACACTACAGGACACAGAACACAGGGATCTTAGCATCTCTACAAGGTACACTTTGGGAAAAGTTATGACTAATGCTGGCTTTTCCAGAGAAAATATAACCACTTGATCCTTGGTTGATTTACAGTTCCCAAAAATAAGTATCTCAAAATAAACAGCTTATTCCTGGATATTTCAATGATAGGTGTCACAGAAAAAAAAAAAAAAAAAAAGAGGCACAAGAACAAGTTATTATCTGTGCCTACCACTTGCAAGGACAGGGCCAAAATGCGGGGAGTTGATTCATTCTGTATAGGGACTGATTTTCTATCTTTTGGGGGAGAGAAACAGGTTTTTAAAATAATTTTCTATAGTAAAGAGAAATTCCTATTTTTCTCCAACTTGCAACAGTAATTGCTGGGCTATTTGGAGGTGACTGTGCTCCCGGGGACTACCGTCTTGTTCCTCTCCCTGTCTGCCTGCTTCCTGGCTGCCAGGAGTTGAACAGCTCTGCTCTACCTTCTCCATCATGATGTTCTGCCTTACTCCAGACCCAGAAACAAAGAAAGCAAAGGGACCATGGACTAAACTTCTAAAACTGTGAGCCAAAATAAATCTTTTGTATTCTAAAATTGTTTTTCTCAGGCATTTCATCAGAGTAATGGAAGGGTAAGACACCATCCAGGCAGCCTAGAAGGTTTAGGCTCACAGGCACAGAAGAGGGAGACAGATGACAAAAGGCACGAAGTCCAAGAACTGACACAGGAGAACCTGAGGTGCTAGCAGGGGTGGGGTGAGGCTGGGGTAGGGGAGAGGACTATATGCCCCAGGTGTGGTGGTACATACCTATAATCCCAGAATTCTGGGAGGCTGAGGAAAAAACAGGGTAAGTTTGAGCCTAGTCTGGGCAACACTGCAAGACCATGTCTCAAAATAATAGAGGTAAGGGATGGGTTTGATCTCCCGTACCACAAAATGAAAACAATACAGCATTATGCACCCATGAGAAAGACACAACACACACATCTTATTACAACTATACTTGTGTGTATACAAGTACAGTGAGCTCATACAGAAGCAGGGGTTGGCAGGGCTTGTCTGGTATGTGGATACCTGAAGCGTTGGTGCGAATGTACAAGATTTCACTCTTGGCCCCACGGATGTGGTCGTTCTCTACCATGGTGAGGGTCACGGCCTTGACATAGACAGCATACTGTGTCCAGGGCTTCAGCCCATGCAGCAGGATGCCCGGCTCCGCGTCCTTGTTAGGAGGCAGGTCCACGTCCACCATGTTCCAGCTGTTGGAGCCACAGGCATCCTGCCCATCATACTCAGTGACGTTTTTAAAGGGTCTGAAAGAACCAAGTGTAGAGAATATTTTGGGGTTCTGACAGCAAAGCTCTTAGGAACCTTCCCTACAGGCGGACCACACCACACTTTCTATAATGGGAATTTCAGGAAAACGAATAATCAATTATACTTGTACCAAAGAACAGTATTAAGTAACTGGATTCTGGGGTTCACCAGGTACACAGTACAGGAATGAACACCCTGCCTCAGGAAAAGCAAGTTACCAGGATTGAAAATACTGCCCCTTAAGAAGACATGCAAATGCTATTTTTGTCCTCCTTACCTGCAGCAATGTTTTTTAACCTTTCAGTAAAAACAAGCAAAATCATTTAATGTAAAATCAGATTTGCTAAAGGATGGCTTTTAGAGAAAACTGACTTTTCTACAGAAAAAAAAGAAGTAGCTTCTAAAATCTAAGTTGTTCATAGCATATTCTGATGCTTAAGTATCTTGTAATAGTCAAATATTTAGTTTCCAGATTGTCTCAGAAACTATCAGCTACATCTTCGTGAAACTGACAGCTGATATTGCCAAAGTACCAACAGAACTTCTAAAGAAAACAGAGAATTTTGCACAGATGCATGGCTGGGTAGGGGTTCCACATTTCTGAGACGAAAGAGTCACTAGTCACTGGCTGCTGAAACAGACGTGAACAGGCCCTGCCTGCCGCTGTGACAGGAGATCACGAGGGACTCCCACACATACAAACACTGAACGCCTAGCAATCTTGTTTCAGCTTTTGTCACTGGCTGTGACAGTTTTGGGACCCTGGCCCAGTAGCAAGACAGGAGCCAGGGGTTGCCCTGGTGCCTCTGCTTGTTGCTCTGGGGAAGCCAGGCAGCTGGGACGGAGACATTGCACAAAGGTGGGACCTGGGTAACGGAATGACTAGGCAGGCTGGGGTAGCACCCCAGACAGGAACAGGGGAGTCAGTCAGTGCTGCGATCCGGAGCAGTATGTCACACCTGCATGGGCAGGTGAATACCCCCAACAGATTCTGGGAGAAGTCATGAAAGGCTGGACACACAAAAGCGGGACTCTGTCCATACTCCTTCCCTTGTGTGGAGCTTCTGACCCTGAGCAGCAGCTAGGAAAGTCATGTGGATAGTGACTGGCCAGGAGAGGGTTACAGTCCTGTGGGGTATTCTTGGAATAGAGGGGTTTATGAGCCCCAAGCTGAAACAATATTTCAACAAAGTTACCTGTCAGTTTAGGACCATTTGGACTCAATCCTCAAAAAGTCAAGCTTTTGAACTCTTAGGGTTAAACTTATTCAAACATCTCTGATTACCACCAACCGATGAAAGCCTCAAACTGCCGTTTTCCTGTTTATGGCTGACACTAACTGGGGTGCAGCCGCGGGATAGCTGGGAAGGACGCAACACCCACATCAGCAGGGTGCTGTGCAGGGCGGAAACTTACGCCTCCTTGTAGTAAACAGTGAAGCTGATGAGATCCCTGTAGTCTGGAGGCCGGTACCGGTGCCAGGTGATGATAATGCGGTTCTTCGATGTGGTGGTGGAGGTGAAACGCAATACATCACTTTCACCTGGGGCACAGAGGTACACCTGTGAGTGACAGAGGTCTTCGGGAAGACACCTGTCTGGGCACTACTTCCCTCCTCCCCACAGATGGCTGTCCCTGCCAAGTCCTGTCCAGACACTGTAGGTGGCATTGTTGTTTGCCACTGACAACTCAAACATTTAACTATGTGAAGACCTGAGGGGCTCAGTATTTGCTCTGTTTTAGTCACTGCTCTGGCTGGGAATGGGATGAAAACTCATGATTGTTCCTTAACCTGAAAGAAGGGGCACTTGAAGGAACAAAGTGGCCTTTTCTTCCTGTGCCATCCCCAAGACACTGACAAGGGGACCTGGTCAAGTGAGAGTAACTTTTAACCTGGACCAAGTATTTTGTGAGGACAGTACCTGTCCTGCAGGTATGGGTGCCTGCAATGACCCAAGGCACCCGCAGAACAGGTACAGGTCTCCAGATGGACCACAGAAAGAACTGCTTTTATCCTGAACTAGAAACAAAACTGGAAAGACACAGGAATTCCTTGGAGGCCTTCAGCCAGAGAACTGGGCTCTATGAAGCCGTTGCACTGGGTGAAGCCCTCCGTGCTCCAGAGAGGAGCCCTGGCTGCTGGGGTCTGGCAGCGATGCTGCCCCGAGCCTGTTATGTTCTCTGCACCAGATTCCACCTGCGGCGAGAACAAAGGAAGAACTGACTGCACTCTACTTTTTAGGAAATCCAAAGGTCCCTGACCACTTGTCCTTTCCCCATGTTTGCTTGAATCCCATCATGCACCAAGGACTAGGAGACAGAGCAGAGAAACAGAAGGCAGAGACACCAGGAAGTTTTCTGTGACCAAGGTGCTGGACTGAGATCCGGAACATGGGGTAGGTCCCGCTTAAGTGTAATGCCGAGAAAAAAGTCTGACTGCATTTTCAAAGGAAAATAATGGCAGCTGCTTTCTGACCTCACAGGGCAGCCTGGCTGACTCTAGGGACAGAAGTACTTTGAAAACGTTCTGATATGCCTGCTTTTGCTATGGTCTGAACAGGGAATCAGGCAGGGGCTTAGTTAGTGGGTGGGGAAGGTGCTGGCTACACAACCCCTCACTCTAGCTCACATCTCCTCCCTCTTACCTCCTCCTGAGCTATCTGAGTGTCTACCATGCAAATTCCGATACCCACACAACAGGCTGAGCTCACTGCTAAGCAGTTCACAGATCTGCCTCCCTGTGTGTGTGTAAATCATCCATAATTATATAAATTATTCTGGTTTTTTAAGGTAAAGTCAAGGTGGAGAGATAATTTGCTTTTACTACCCTTGCCAGCCAAATAAAGCCTCCACCTTCTTAAAACCAGTTTCGCACAAAGGGTTAAGCCAAGGACAATGGCTCTGAAGTCCTAGCACCACACCTGCAGAATGGCTGGTCTAACAGAGGCCAAGCTCCAGGTCAAAGCTACATCACCAGAACAAGGTTATCATTATATTGCTCAAACCCCAAAATGCATGCTGGACATAAAGATGCAGGTTCAGTCCATCTCTCTATGCTGGGGTGGGAGCAGGGAGGAGGCCAAAAGAGAGGGCTGGGGAGCCTGGGGTCCACAACAGCTGTTTGCTTGTGGCCCATTACAGGGGACAGGGAGAGCAGAGCTGGCCTGTTCACCAGAGGTGCAGGGTCCTGGCTCCTTATGACAGAAATCTGTGTGCCTGTGCAGAAAAAGACTCTGAACTAGGGACTCTGTGGATTCTGAGTGGGAAACTACTTATAAAGGTTGAATGCATTCAGACAAGTGCTTGGAACATGCAAGCACTTGCATGTGCTTGGAAAAGTGCTCCCCACTGGCTGAGAAGATGCACACAGAAACAGAGGCGACGAGGGCCTGGCAGTCTCCCAAGAGATGCGGGGAGGGAAAGCCACTGTCCCAGACAGCAGGAGGGCCTGTGGTTATCATGGCTGTGGGACCCACAGTGGGCTGAACGCTGTCACTCACAAGAGGCTCGTTCCCCATTGTTCCTGGTGTTTATGTCCCCTTTGCTCTGGCGCCCTTTCGTCCCCGTCACTTCTTCCATGCGGTAAATTTCAGAAACACAAAGTTTGGGATTGAAAGCGAAGTACATCTTCCCGGATTTGATGGTCAGGTTGCGGTGGTCCCAGTCCCACAGCTGCTGTAGGTTCTGGTTGTCCAGGACATAGAAGGAGTAGTTCCTGGAGGTGGAGAAAGCGACACTAGTGCTCTTACCCGTGCGGCCACGGCCTGCGCCAGCCTGCAAGCCCATCTGACATGGTTCCCTCTGCTGTGCCCTTGGCGCCATAACACATTTCCTTTACCAACACAAAATGTAGTTACAGATGCTGGGTAAGAGCAGACGGGTGCTGCCAACCATGGCGATGGCATGCGTCAAGGGCAACATATTGAAATCAATAGGACCTAATTAATTTTCTGACCTCAATACCAACACATAAAGCCTCTCACACCAGAGGATGTTCCTCCAATCATTCCCTAGAAATGCCAGCGGTTGTTTTTCTCACAGCCAGGTATGTATAATGCGCTTGAATCTGTCCACGGGAGAACAGACATGCTCTGCCACCCAACCAGAACGGCTTACACATTTGCTGCGAAGTCTCCCATTATCCTTGGGAGTAAATCCTACCCATGCCCAATCAGCAGTGCATGATGGGATGGGAGACGGCTGAGGGATGGGCAGCCCCACGCTGTTCCCTCCTCTACACACACCTGTCCTCCTGAGATGCCCTATGTCAGTCCCTGCAGGTGTGGAGAGGAAAGATGCCAACCACACTGTCCTCCCTGTTCCAGGGCTCCCATTCAGAGCACAACTCTGTGGCCACACAGGAGACTTCTTCAAAGTCTGTGTGTACTTTCAGGGTGCAGAACCCTGTACTGGGAGTTTCTGATGAAGTGGTCTGGGATGGACTGACATCTACATTCCTTATGTGTGTCAGGTAATGTTGATGCTGCCAATCCTGGGACCACACTGGAAAACCACTAGTCCAACAGAGGCTGAGCTGAAGCAGCAAGGTGCTAGAGGCCCAGGGCCCGGCTGGCCGGCCATGGCTCCTCCCCCCGAGCCCACGCTATCCACTAAAGATCTGAAGACAGCCAGCAGGGGAACTGTTACCTGTGGGTAGCTGGTATCAGCCAAAACCCATGTCTTGGGAGGTGAATCAGCAAGGAAGTCCAGCTTAGAGATCTGGGAAACGACCCCCGCAGGTGGTCTTCCTCTCTCACTCCCATGAGGAACCAGCAGGCAATGCCATGGCTGATGGTCTGAGTCTGGTGTGTCAATGGGTCTGTTCTTAATGGACCTTGAATCCTCCTTTGTTTGCTCCCCATCTTTGGTTTCTGAGGTTCCCCCTTAGGGCTTAGATTTGGGAGAGCACCCTGTTCGTAAGATACACTCAGACCCAAGACACAAACACAGCCAGGACAAAGGAGAATGCTCAAGTTCTCTTCTATTCTAAAGGCTGCGTCAACTGGGCACCTCTCTGTACCTGCTGGGGGCTTCATCACCCCTAACCAGAACCTCTACCCAGCTGGTCTATCCTCAGCCTGAGTTTTACCTAGAACAAAGCATGAGTTACTGGTAAAACATTGCCAAGCAAACTTGGGGATTGAGAAACCAGGAGAGAATTCGGAAGTGGAGACTCAGGTGCAGAAATGCCATTAGTGAGCTGCATCGCTCAAGGAGAAGACCCTTAGTGCTATCTGTGGCATCCTTTACTCACTGTTAGGGCAAAAGAGGCATGACAAGGTGCTAGCTGAACTCCTTGTGAGCTTTAGGAGCTCCAGTGGCTAGAGGAAATCACATAGCTGAGGTGGATTAGGTCCTGAAGCCCCAACCCTCTCTATGAAAGGGCCTGCCCACACAGCGGTCAGCGAGTCCCAGGACAGCACCTTTGAACCAAGCTAGGTGCCTCCTCCCAAGCCCATCTTTAGGCCTCTGAACACATGCACGTCCCCAAACAAGTAGTGAGACCATTAAAGTCAATGATCCTTTTCTTTCAGTAACAGCTCTTTCCCTAATGCATCTGTGTCCTGGAAAAGGAATCAAAGACATTTTCCAAAAGTGTCTAGATAGTGACACAAGCTTGGTTCGGTCTGCTGTCCCTGGGAACAGGGGCCATGCCTATCCTCACTTGCTACTGGTCAGGGGCTTTCAGTACCATCCTACAACCGATGAAAGGTTGCACACATGAAAATGGATTTGTTCTAGCAAAAGCATACCCTTGCCCACAGAGTTTATCCAGTTCCAGAGGAGGAGCCTTTGCAAAGCCAACGCTAACCCATGGATCTGGCTGCTCTCTTGTCCCTGAGACAGTCCCAAGGACAAAAATCTTATTGGTAAAAAAATCTCTGGGCTGGGCTTGGAGTAAGGGCTAATTAATCAGATCAAACTTCCACCTCGATCCAGCATGAAGCCTCTTTTCGTAAACTAATTTTACTAGCAGGAAATAGAGTTGCACTGAAAATATCTTCTTAACAAAACATTCTTCTTCCCATGGGAGGAAGCATGAATTGTAAATCAGGAATCTGACAATGAATGGCAGGCACCCTGAAATTCTGTGTATTTGATTAATCACTTTGAAAAGCAAGATTATCTTTCTGTAGTAAACACAAACATTTTTCACAACACTAAGAAAGCTGGGAGCCAGGAAACCAGTATCAATAAAACCTGGGTTCTATGGAGCCCACAGCAGGTAAAGAAAAACATAAATAAAACCCGTATCAACACAATAATCAAGCCATATATTAGCTCTCTGTCAGTACTGCTCTTGGTTTTACAACTCCAGCTTGGGGTCCTGCTCCCACCAAACTTTCTCTGTGATCAGATGAGAATTTAGAGCATGTAAAAGGCAGACTCACGTTTTTACTTGTTTCTTAAAGGAAATGACTATCTAAGAAAATTATTCAGTAAATGTGATTTCATAATTATTTCTAAGTTCACTGCCTTTACATTCGTACAATTTTTGGGGTGTTTTGTTTTATTAGCTCCCAATGGCTCTATAATGCTCAAGTTTTATTGATATTCATTTTATTGATATTAGTTTCTTGGCTATCAGCGTTCTCAATGTTGTAAATATATTTATTTATTTATTTCTACCTAGATGGGTCCCATCTGCCAATCTGTAGAGCAGCTGGGGTGGGTCTCCCGGAGGGCATGTGTGCACCATTAATATCAATACTCTAGATGCCCACCTAGCATATGCTTGACTGCTACTGTGGCTACCATCTCAGTGCTATTCTCCCTGAGTGTCAGCAACACTGCTCCCCACTGCAGGAGGGAGGAACAGGGGGAGGCACAAAGGCTGGGGGTCGGAGCAGTCCCCAGTAGACAGTCCCTGGTACAGGGTTCAGAATATTCTAGCTGGGAATATAAAGATTAGGTCTAAGCCCTCTTTCTACCTCTTGCTCAGTAACAACTCTGAAGCAACTCTTGGCTTCACCCAGGCTGGATTTTCTGAGCTGCAAACGGGAGGTATCTTCCCTGCTCTCTGCTGGTCCGAGGCTAGTTGGAAGAACTGGAAGAGCTACATATAAAGGGTATTGTGAGCTTTGAATCACCTCACAAAGGCGTGGGATGACCTCTTTTGCTCTCTGAAATGTCAAAGTCCCCCAGAACAAAGTGACAGAGAACAGAAAAGTCCTGTGCCCTGACACATGGGTCCAAGCCCATGGAGGTAGGAAGGGACGGTCCTCTCCTTTCAAGTTCTTGCTGACCTACTGAAAGGAGATCTGCAAATGCACAAGAGATAATTCCAGTTCATTTCTCCAAGTTCATTTCTGCTGCCTCCTTCCTGACAGCTGTCTCTAGAGGGCATCAGAACCCAGCACACAGAGTGACTGTCAGTACCAAGTAATCTTCAAGTGATACAGCACAAGGCCTTTTCACAGAGGCCCCCTGCAACCCAGCTGCAGAGGGCTGGCTTCTCCATGTCCAATCCCCAAACCCAGTACCACACCAATCACTGGGGCTTGGCAAGGGCAGAAATATACACCTAGGTGAAGCCAAGCACCATGCAGATACTCAGAAAATATTCCTCTTGGGTATTTTTAAAAATAGCTTTATTGGAGTATAATTTACATACTAAACATTTCACCCATCATCAGTGTGAAGGTCCATGAGCTTCACTAAACGGATGCAGCTTCCCACCATCACTGTGACCCATTCTCAGACATTTCTTCCACCTCAAGTTCCTGTGCTCCTGCTGGCAGTTCAGCTCTGTGCCGAGCCCCAGCTATTACTATCTGCTGTCTCCACTACCTGCTTTTACCTTTTCTAGAAATTATATACTACTAGAATCATAATGCATAGCCTTTTATATCTGATTCTTTCCCCCATGTAGCCTAATGTTTTTGAGGCTTACTCATGTTTTTACATGTATCATACTTCGAGTCTTTTTATCGCTCAGCAGTATTCCATGGTGTCACATTTTGTTTATCCATTCATCTGCTGATAAACATCTAAACTGTTTCCAATGGGTTGAGTTTCAGGAGAAGGTGGTGGGCTATTAAAATAACACTGCTATGAGCATTCACATATAGGTCTTGTATGGACACATTCTCATTATTCTCAGGTTGATTCTCGAATTGCTGGGTCACATGGTTGACTGTATATTTTTTCAAAGCCCCAGGAAGGTGTGAAAGTGCAGCTATGTCTCAGAGCTGCAGGAAGGTAGTATGAAGTGCTGTGAAGTCAAGTGGCTGGGTCATAAATGCAGAAATGCCTGAATGCATCCAAGAAATTTTTTACCCAGGGCATTGTGCATGCTAGGTATGTATTTTTACCACTAAACTACAACCCAAGGTTCACAAATTTCAGGTCTTATAATCTACTATCTCCAAGAATTTTTATTCACTCCAAGACAACAATCCTTAGTAGCATCAAGGAATTCAAATTTTTTCCTAATACCAGAGATTGAACTCAGGGCCTCAGTACTGAACTACAGTCTGCAGCCCTTCTTTACTTTTGATTTTGAGACAGGATTGTTGCTAAATGACTATGTTGTTAAGTGACTCAGGCTGGGCTTGAACTTGCAATCTTCTTGCCTCAGTCTCCCAGAGTACTGGGATTATTGGTATTGCACCACCAGGCCTGAGAGAATTTGAACTTTTAACAACTTATTTACTTGATGTCATCAGAAAGTATGTTTGTTCAAATCAGGAAATTTTACAGATAGATAAGAGAAATATTTACTTTCTTATTCAAGGGCATAAAAAATTACAGCACTGTTGCACATATGGATTATAAAACCAGTTTCCTCTGTGAACAGTAAAAAAACACTGATTCTCTTCATATCTAGTTAACTTCTAGAAATCACTCAGAGCAGGTGCTGTCCCTGGGGACACACAGGTAGACTGGCCACTTGTGGCCATCTATGCCACCCCGCTTTTTCAGTGACAGATCAGCTGGTTCTCTGTTCTGTCAAGATTCTGCCTCTACTTGTCACCAGCCTGGAAGTCAGGTTGTGAAACCAGTTCATAACAACTGCAACAGAAAGATCAATGGGGCCTGGGTGAGGACTCTGGAGCGCTGCTCTGGGTGAAGGGTTTTGGCTTCTTTTTGTAGTCTGCTTGGGAGGTTCTGAGAGGGATCTCAATGACATCTTGGAAGGTCAGTGCTGCTGAGCTGGAAGAACCTCCAAATGGCAGGGTGTGGTGGCTCATGCCTGTTATCCCAGCACTTGACAGGCTGAGGCAGGAGGACCATTGTGAGTTTGAGACCAGCCTGGGCTACAAAGTGAGCACAAGGCCAGCCTGAACTGCATAGCGAGACCCTGTCTCAAAAAAACAAACCTCCAAATGATGAATTATTCCCCTGTCCATCAAAACAAAAGGCTACAGAACTTTCACCTCATTGGACCAAATGGAGACATCTATTTGTGTTCTCAATGACGATGAGAAAGGTTCAAGAAATACAGTATATCAAGGCAGCAGTGAGATGAAAATATATTATTTTACTTTCCAAGTGCTCTGCGAATACACACATATGGAAGAGATAAGGTAGTGACCTCTGCTGCATGGTGAAAATACCTAGAACTCTTTAGAGAAATACTGGTGCCTGACTCCCACCTACCCCAAACACTGACTGAATGAGAGTGAAAAGCAATGTGGAGGTTTAGAATTTCTGAAGCCTTCCCCTATCCAGCTTGATCATTCTAGCATATAGCAAAGTCTGGGAAACACTGGAATAAAACGTACTGTGGCCTACACCGAAAGCACACTGAAATAAAATTCAGACAGCTTTGCTAATGCTTCTCTATTCAAAGCCTTGAATGTGCTCCATGACCTAAATTGTAACCTCTGCAGCTGGGTGTAACGCCTTACCCAAGTCTGGTCGCACCTTCCTCTCCAGTGTTACTTGCCATACAGGCCCCAGGATGCCCCAACTCGTTGTCTTTGCTCCTGCCACTCCTTCTCTGCACTGCCTGTCCTCACCCTCGCCTTTCTGTCTCTGGAAATCCTTCAAGGCCTATCTCGTCTGCCATTTCTTCTCGAAAGCCTGTCAAATTTTCTCCCTCTGAGAAAGGCGCCTTCCTTTCCTTCCCCGGGAACAGCACCACCCTCTCTCGTACACTGCACTCTCTGACATTCATCCGTTCATCACACCCTTTTCCTCTTCTGCCTTTTCGCCTCTTGCAGCTGAAATGAGGGTAGCAGCTAGAGGTGCTGTGCCTAGGTTTATCCCTAAGCCTCAGAAAGGGGAGACAGTGAGGTGTTGCTACTGCTCACCCCTGAAACAAACAGAGGACTTGGGGAGTTCAATACAAGTGAAGATGAGGCACAGCTTTGCTCACAGTAAGGGAGGCAGCTATGAGAAAACAACTCCCACTAAGAAACCAAGAGGCTCAAGAGCTCTTGCTAGGGAGAGGCAGCCTCGGAAGGAGCACACAGGCTGTCCCAAGAGCAGGGCAGGTCTGACCTTTACCTGGGACCGGATGACCCCAAACATATGCATCTAAAAGACTCAACTGATAGTTCAGGTTTTATGCAGGTTTCATATAATGAGAAATACATCATAAATATCCTTGGGAATAAAAACCTGGCTAATTTATAGCTACATTTAAGTGCACAATACATTTACCTAGTGCACAATGAAAAAGTAATCATGCCATGTAATAACTCCTAAAAAAAATTAAAGTCTTCTCTTGGCCTTCTCCACTATGCCTATCACTTGCTCAAGTCTGGGGGAAAAAAACACCAGAAAATTTGACAGCTACCAATCTGTCAAAGAAAAAGTGCTTAATGATATCAGGGATTCCAGAAGTGAAGTCTACTTGGAAGAAAAACAGAGCTAAACACATTTTTAAATTTAATACAATGACGATCATCTCACTCTGGCGGGGACCTCGGCTTCCCCCAAGTATGGTCGGTCACACAGTGGCAGTCTCCTTAGATTTGGAAAGAGAAAGAATTTTTCTAAAGAATCAGTGTTCCTAGTGGGGAGGACAGTGTGCTTTTCAAGGATGGAATGAAGAGCTGCTCTCTCTCTCTCTCTCTCTGTGTCTCTCTCTCTGTCTCTCTCTGTCTCTTTCTCGTTAGCTATATCAGATGATGGAATTTTAAGAATTTAAGACTGACCAAGATTTAGTCTGAGAAAAACTGAGAGGCTGTAAAGAAGCCCTTATGCAGTAACCTTATCCAGTTGGGGCAGATAAATCTTCAAGGACAACCTTTCCCACGACCTTCCCCCCTCCTTTTTCCTAAATTATTTTCCCAAATTCTTAATTGATAACTCCTTTTCATCTCACAGCCTTAGCGTCATGTTAGGCAAGAGCCCTACTTAACAGGGAGAATGGGAAAGGGATGGATGTGGAGGTCCGTGCAAGCTGACGCCTGCAGGGAAACTAAGCATGCAATAATCCCAGCCTTTATCCGCCAGTGAAAAGTCCATAGTTGTTTTAAAACCACTATCATAAAGTGCAACTCTACAGAGAGCAAAAGTTCTATCAATAGTGAAAATTCTGTAAGGTAATCAATAAAAACAATTTCATAAATCAAGATTATTTTATCACAAAATGAACTGTCTATATTTTCCAAAGTCTCTTACGTGTCAGTATGTTAAAATATGGAACGATTTTTACATAGTTCAGCACAGCACCCTGAGGCAGATATGGGTCATGTAAACCATAATTTCACTCAGAATTAAACAATTTAGACTGATTACTTTCATGCTTGGCAGAAGAGTCCCCCAAAGCATGGCAAGCCCTGACCTATAGGTTCCAATCCATGAAGAATGAAAACATCTCTGTTATCCAAAATAACAATGCCCTAGGGGTGGAGAATCACAACTCTATGCAAGACCCACCCAGAAAGGCTGCCTCACCCAGGGAGCAAGGCAGCCCAGGGTTCCTACTGTGCAACAAGAAAGTGACAAGAAAGGGACCTCCCCTTAGTTACAAAGCTTCACAAACACTATACTTTGTAACAGGAGAATGATACCCTGAAACCTGGCGCACTTACCCTTCCAGCTGCTCCTCCCCCAGGATCTGGCGAAGGTTTTTCAGGAAGGACAAGGAGACCAAGGCATGGGAATGGCGGATCTTCACGTAGCCAGTCACCACCTCAATGAGCCCCATGAAGTTCTCCAGTTCCGACGCAATGTTATCTATAGCAGACAGGGACTGGGTCATGAGGTGCTCACTTCGTGTCAGGGGGATGTGTTCAGACTCATAGGAAGGTAGGGTGGGGGCAATTCAGGGGCGTTATGTTTGGGGGGAACCCTCTGAGATGCTTAGGATCTTGGCACAGAACCAACCATCATCCCTCGTTCCAAAAACATACTTCCCCTCAACTTTCGACAGCCACTCCTGGGCAAGACCTCGGAGCCAGGGGAGAGACATCTCTAGGAGTCTGGGCACTGCAGTTACCAGGCTGATTAGCAGAAGGTAAAATCGTAAATATCAGACTGCCAGTTAACTCAGGCTGACAAATCTAGGGGCTGTCTCTGAAAGTGCTCTGTCAACACCGAGGCCTGCCTCCACAGGGCAAGGCCATGACTAAGTCAAGAGTATTTTCTTGGTCTCATTAGGAACTGCCTTTGCTGGGTTTCTAGTTCCTAAGATACAGGTTCTATATTTAAAGCGTTCGTCTTACTAAGACTGGAGGAAACCACGCTGAAGGCACAATGGCTATCTGCAGGTGATTTCCCCCCTTTTGTCTGAAGCACTGGGGATTGAATCCAAGGCCCCATGCATGCTAGGCTACTACTGAACTGTCCCTGGGCCTGCAGCTGATTTTTAGAAAGCCATTCCTACATCTCTGTGTTTTCTAGAATGATCATGTCCTGCTTTCATAACTAGAAAGTAGCTGGAAAAAGAGGTGCTAAAACAGATGTAAAAAACCAAAAATCACATAGAAACTATGGATTTCTTTTAATCTTGTTAAAAACTACATTTTTCTCATAGTAAATAATAAACAATATACTTCAGTTTGACTTGTGTCAAAACTATTATAAGGAATTTACTGAGGTGCAGTTCAATGGCAGAATTTTCCAAGATGATTTATGAAGGATTACTTAATAAAAGGCTGTTTTGTTTTGTTTTGATAAAAATAAATGAACGGGGTGTTTTCTTGGCGGACAAGGTCTTACATTTAATGGCTTTTCATGAGAAATTAAGAGAAAATTCAAATTGGGAAGAGGAGAGGTTTTTCCTAGTTGATGTTTACTGAACAAGCTCTTGAATTTAAGAGGGGCAAGCCGGGAGCCTCTTAGTCAAGAGATGGAAAACTCCTTCAACAAGATATCCCATTCCCCCAAATCCAACTGATTTCCTGCACTGGGCATGTACTGGAAGGCATGCTTCCATATCATGCATGAATATGTACCAGGTTCTTTTCAAATGATACTTCTGTATAGATTTAATTCATTGATTATTTTTTATCTTTGGTATAGAATAACTGTTTAAAAAAAAAAAGAAAGATTAGTCACTTACAAGGTATGCTCTAGGGATGAATAAGTTGAAAGGAAGATAATAAACATAGTAAAAGCAAAAAGAGCATAACATTAGAAGTACTAGGAGGTGACAAGTCCTAATGTTGGGGATAGGGCTGTCTCTGCCGTGAAGGGATGGGAAGTAAAAAAAGGGACATCAAAAAACTACCCCAAACCTTGTTTCTGCTATCTCTACACCGTAAGAATACTTTGCTCATTTGACAAATATTAAGAAAAAATAAATTGACAGAATAAATATGCTAGTCATATTTTTTCTCTTCAAACTAAAAAGAGATGTCACTTACTGCAAAGATGATTTTATAGGGACAAGTCCGAAGCTTTAGTATGTCAGGACTCAATGTGGTAGCTTATGGCTTCCAGAAGGAAACTGGGACATCTACCTCTTTTGACCTTCATGAGCTATATACATAATAACATCAAACTCTGTCCTTTACTCTGTCTCTTCAGTATATGCAAGTAACCCAAACTCTATGAACTTAAAGACGTGGGGATCTGGCTCCAGCAGGAGCAGCTGAGTCATCCTCTAACCCCCTGGTCCCTTCAGGGTTTCTTGTGTGTTGGGACCTGCCTCTCTGGCACAAGACCTGACTACCAGGAAGGTGAGGGATGGCCTTGTGTATAGGAATAAAGCTGCATGAGCAGCTGAAACACAGACTGCCTTTCAATCATGTTTTTCTCTCTGAGGGAAATGGAAAGAAGAGACATCATATCTGAGACCTGCACATTCTGTTGTTTCTCCAAGCTCATATTTCAGTTGTGACTCGGGCACTGGATCAGGAGCTACAGTAACAGAAGGAAACCAAGGATGGAGCCTCCTGTCTGGGGGTGGGGGTAGAATACTCACTGCCCCGTCGGATATTAATGAGCAGGTTGCCCTTGAAGATGGTGCACCCTTGGAGCATCTGAGCAGAAGTCACAGAGTCAATGGTTTTCGTCTTCTTTTCTTCCTCACAGACCTTGGGGCAAGGACCTTCACAAGGGATGCAGTACATGCTGTGGAAGATAAAGAGACAACCGAAAATACAGAGAATTGAGTCTGTCCCCTTGCATTAAAGAACTGTAAACAGGCTTTCTAGTTGCTATGATAGCCTGTGTTACAAAAAGCAAGTGCTTTGATGTGCATGAGTGGTCACTCGGTATCTCATGCTCAAGCCCACCCAGGATACTCTGTTCTAATCGCAACCGAAAGGGGAAAGTAGTCACAAAGGCAAAACACGATGCCTGTTTCCAGACAAAATCCGTGATCCATTCTGGAAGCACGTGTGCATTCTAGACTGCTCCCTGGGAGCCAGCTGGTTCTGTGTGGGAGACACAGACTCACAGAAAGGAAGCCCTGGTGGCTCAGGAGAATGAAGCTCCTCTCGGGTTCTGTGGCCCTTGCTGCACACTCAGAGGAGGAGCCAGGCGAAGTGGAAAGGGAAGACAGCAGGTCTGAAGCTGTGGCCACTAACAGGAGTCTCACCCCTGCAGTCAGTATCCCAACAAGTCCCACTGAGGGACTCTAAAAGGCATGTGGCACAGCGCAGATCCATTATTTTCTTGCTAAAGCACAACTGAAATTATTTTTTGACAATGTTTTGCAGAAACTTGTAAATTGATCCAAATGTTGTTTTCGCTGCACGTACAATAAAAGCAAGGAATTTCCATTACTTTGCAGCAAGCTGCTATTTCAGATGCTGTCCTGAACATTCCGCAAACCAGCACGAGTCAGAGACAAGAAAGACTGGCATTTTTCCTGCTTATCTACCATTATTTAGGAAGTAAGACAAAATGCAAATCCAGCAGCTGAACCTTTGAGATCTACAGTTATATTTAGAATCAGGGTTACAAGTGAAGTCAATTTCCAAACAAGATAAATGATACAACCTCATGGGATGTGTGTGTAATCAGATGGGAAGCTAGAGTCACTATATTTAAATTATTGTTGTTTAATGATCTTTACTGAGCTTCATCAAGATAAATAAAATAGAAGAAGTGTAAGTCAGAGCTGTTTTTATTAAAGTCCTTCCCTCTCCCCTAAAATGTTGTATCTGTGACAAAGACATAGGAACTGGTTATGTTTAAAAGCTAACAAGTAAACAAAATTTCCTGGCATCACCCTATTTCATATTAAGGTCCTGCAGGAACTGGACCCACCCAAATAAGGAGAAAAACTCCTTCCTCTGATACCACACTCAGCATTCTCATTTCCAGCTTGGGCAGTGGCTTCCTTTCTGCATTTTTCTTTAGTCTCCTGTTGTTTCTTATTTACTCAAATACCATATAAGCCTCCTCACCCTCCCTTTAAAAAAATTCTTATTTCGAAATAATTGTAGACATACAAAAAGTTGCAAAGACAGTAGAGGGGTGCACGCACCCTCCAACAAATTTCCAGTGTCTACTAAATCTTACTTAATGATAACCCAATGTCAAAACCAGGAAACTGACACTGGCACAACACACAGATCCGTGTGGCCCCCAGTTCAATCAGGATCTCTCTGTGTGACCCATTTGTAGCCACTTCCCCTCAGCCTGGCCCCCAATGGGAGCCACTAATCTGTTCTCCATCTCTATCATTTTCATGTTTTGAGAATGTTGAATAATAGAATCGTACAGTGGGGGCACATTTCAAGACCAGCTTTCTTTACATCTTGTCCTTGGGATCCATCCAAGTTGCTGTGTATTTCAGTGGCTTATTCCATTGTATAGTTGAGTGATTTTCCTGCGTGTAGATATCATAGCCCACCTCACTTTTTATCTTTTCTAAGACAACTAAGTCATTCCAGTTTCAGTACACTACAAATAAAGCTGCTTTGAACAACCGTGTGCATGCTTTTGTGTAGACATAAGTTTTCATTTCTCTGCGAGAAATGTCCAGGGTTGCTACTGATAGGTGGTAAGGTAGGTCCATGTGTACTTTCCCCCATGTTTTATTCAAATAGAAAATTTTGAGCTATACACACCCTTTTATTAAAATGTCTAGAATTCATCTAGCACTTAAACATGATTTTGCAAGGAAGTTTTTTGCTTATGTATTTATAGATTAAACTTCCTCAAATTCACTCTGGTACAGAGTCTAAAAGAAGTATTTTAAAAATATTTTAAGGTAAGTATTATGCAGGCCTCGAAAGCAGAGAGAGGGTATGTATTATTTCTTGATAGTGTTTTATTTTAAAATGGAAAAGGTAGCTGTGTAGTTCTGAACAGACTGCAAGAATGGGCGAGGGAAACAATGGCTCGATTCTTTAAATGTGCTGCGAGGGAAGAAAACAACACTGTGAAGCCAGCGCTCTCACCCTGCCCACCAGCTAGTGGCTGCAGAATGACCGCAGGCCTCCAGGCAGCATGAGAAGCTGGACATGCAGATGAGAGATGGCACCACACCCAGTCCACAGACCAGTGTCCCTCCCTTGCCAATTTCCAGGACAAGGGTGATGTCTCCACCGTGGCCAAGCCTCTCCATGATGCCAGCCACTGCTCTGGGACCCTCAGGATGCACTGAGACAGCCCTACTCTAGGCCAAGGATGCACTATAGTTGAATACTGGTCCCCAGCTCGATGCCACTGGGAGGTGGTGGAAACTTGAAGAGGTGGTGCCTAGCGCAAGGTATTCTGGCCACTGGAGGCACGTCCTTGAAGGCACAGTGGGACCTCTGCCTGTTCTCTCTGGTCTCTGTCTCTCTTTCATTCCTGGAATGAAGTGAATGGCTCTATTTCCCCATGTCCCAGCTCAATTCCCAAAACCCTCAATAAACAAACACACCAGCTGCTCCTAGAAGCCGGTAATCCAAGGACTTTGGCAGGCTGAGTCAGGAGACTCACAAGTTCAGCACAGAGTGAACAACTCTGAATGAGCAAGACCCTGTCTCCAAACCATAGATAAAGGGCTGGGGATGTAGCTCAGTGCCAAGGTGTTGGGTTCAATCCCGGGGCAGGGGCAGGGGCGCGGGGGCGGGCGGGAAGTGTCCCGGCCAGGTATAGTACCAGCACAGGAAGATCATAGTTCAAGTCCTAGCTGGGCAATGTGGGAGATCTTGTCGTAAAACAATTTTTTAAAAATAGTTCAAAACATAGGTCAGTGTGAAAGTTCTGGGTTCAGTCCCTAGTACTACAAAGAAAAGAAAGGAGAGGGAGGGGAGCAGGGGAGAAGGAAGAGGGAAAGCAGGAGGAAGAAAGGAGAGAAAGGCAAAGCCCGCCTGCCCCGCGGGGCCAGCTCGGACCTCTGGCTGCTGTTGCGGATGAAGCCGGAGGGACACTCCTGCATGCACTCGCCGTCGTGGATGACGAAGCCCTCGGAGTCACTGCTCTCGGCATTAGGGATGTTGGCGCAGAAGTCGCGGTCCACGCAGCGCCAGCCCTCGAAGCGGTAGGTGCCGGGCGGGCAGGCGGGCACGCAGACGCCGGCGTAGTAGAAGTGTCTGCAGGCCACGCAGGCCGTGTCGTCTTCGGGCGCGTGGCAGCTGCCCAGGCACTCGGGGTGGCAGCACTCGTGGTTCTCGGTGCACGCGCGCTTCCCGCAGGCGCTCGGACACACTGTGGGCAGAAGGGCAGCAGGTGAGACGGGTGACCCTGGGACCAGCGTCCATCACAGCACTCGGTGCTCCGCGGAACACAGAGGCTCTGTAGCTTATTATCTCCACTCCCCTTCGGTCAGGGAGGAGCCCTGAGGCGCAGGTGAAGGAAGGGTCCCCCTTTCCACCCCATAGAACCACATGGTTTGCCAGGTCTTCCGAAGGCACAAGGATCTCTGCATTCAAACACAGTGGCAGGGGTGGACCCCTGCCGAGACTCCTCCAGGACGCAGGGGCCAACACAGGCGCAGCTAGGAGAAAGTCCAAAGTACGAACTAGGCAAATGATAACTAGTAATAAACCCGAACAATTCTAACAGTAGCCTGTAATAAAAGTTATGCGCTCTCTCTCTGTTTGGGTCTCTCTCTCTGCCCTCACCCAGTGCTAGAAATTCAACTCAGGGCCTCCAGTGCTCTCCCTCTGAGCTACCTAGGCAGGCTTCCAGATTTCTCACAGGTCACCAAGTTGGTGTCAGGCCTCACTGTGTGCAGGCGGGTGTCTCTGAGCCCAGGGGACCACAAGATATTAGAGACCATCTCCTCTCAACCCTTCCGTGTTCACGGGAAGCAAACACAGGGTCTAATAACCACAGAGCCACAATTCACATCCCAAAAAGATGAGCTGGCATTTATTTCCATAACAATGCTGTAATGATCATGCTCTACGGGCTGTTTGCCTTTACTCGTAAATAAAGTATAAATCAACAAAATATGAAATCTGGTTTGCATTATACATGTCCTACTTTTTCCTTTCCTGAGTTGGAAAACAATAAGAAAAATCATTTAAGTATGTATGTTTTTGATTCTGTCATGCAATAATGAGTCAAGATTCTATGGATTTTTTTTTTCTTATAAAAATACAAGCTCCAGAAAGAATCAGAAGTCACAGATGACAGAAGGTAAAGAATGAGCCTACAAATGGCTCCTTTATTAATGTCCTCCCATGTCCCTTCTTACATATGCACAGGCACATAAATACAAATACCTACAAAAAACATTAAGGCATTTGTTTTTTAGTATAATAGACCATGAATTCCACAACTAATTAGCAGAACCATCACATCCCATGGTTGAACTGACTGTAAGTTTTATCTCGTCTTCTATTATTAGACATTTCCCTAGTCCCAATTTTTTTTTATTACTCAATCTGCCCTGCAATCTTCATAGGCAGTCTTAGTATTTCACTAGGATCAATTTCCAGAACTGACCTTGCAGAGTCAAACTGTCCTTTGAAAACTCTGCATTAATTTACACCTCTAAGTATACCCCAAAGCTCCTGCTTCTCTGCAAACAAATGAATTTCAACAGATATCAGGACTTGGACGTTCTCATGAATGGTATCAACACTGAAGAAAAATGATGAATTCTCATGATACTGTCAAGCTTAAAATAATGTTGTGACTTTCTCCTTTGAAACCATCCTTTGGCAGAAACATCAGGTTGCCTCCACTATTTTTCTTCTTATGCTTTTTGCTATGACCTCCCTAGACAGTGTAGGTAGTAGTAGCCACCTACCTCCAGGTCTGCCTGGTGAGATATATGCAACATTTAAAAAAAATTTTTTTTAAACTGGAACTTCCTGCAAAACTTCCTAAAGCCAAGGGGAAGTGCTCTTTCTTCTTCTCAATGGCTGGATTGCAGAAGTAATGCAAGGAACTCATGCAGCCATCCTGAACCATTAGGTATCACATTAAGAATAGTACAGTAGACTCTGGAAGTTTTTAGCTATGGAAGGAAAGAAATTTTATTCCATTTAAATGACCGCTGTTTGTTATATGCAACTGAACTAACTCCAGGTGAGGCACACTGGAACTATGTATAACTGAAGAAAACCATTCCTGTTGGTTTATATCTGTCATTCTGTTCAACAAAATTGGCTCTCAATAACTTCTCTTTAGCTACTTGAAAAAACTAACCTATCCAACAAAAGACAAGAAGTTCACTATCCATGATCATACCAATGAAGAAAATGCTGTAGAACTCCTGAAATGTGAGAGACTTATACTGTCCACTCTGGTGCTATCTCAGAGAAAGTAACGCGAATTTAATTTATATGCTTGGCAGAGTTGTGGCAAATGCAGTCATCATAAAATCTCTCACTCAAAGACATGGGAAAACCAAGAAGATTAAATGATTATTTAACTTCAAATACATTCATTACTAAGATCATCTCAAGGCTGAAGATCCAAAGAAACACTGAAACTGTTTATCCTGAGTGCAGATTTCTGAATAGATGATAGCAGACTCTAAGTCTACTAACAACAATTTATCAAGCTCCTGCTACACGTATGGACCAGCAGTGGTCCCTCTCCTCAGGGAAGGGTGCAGTGTCAGGGAAGTAGAAGGTAGTTAGCATTGGATGGTGTTTCCTGGCCCCTGGAGGCCAGGGAAGATCCACAGAATGAAGAACACCAAAGATGGAATCACATGTAAATGTTTGCAAAAGCAAACAAGTGCTACAGCTGGAGAACTGGGCGCTTGTGTTGGCGAGGGCGGAGGGCTGGCCTCAGATGTGAGGCAAAGGAGGTTCTGCAAAGGGCCAGGCTCAGGGCAGCAAGGAAGGTTTCAGGCAGAAGGAGTCAGAATTTCATGTCAGGAAGTTCATCTGGAGACAGAACCATGGGTATGAGGACCACAGAGAGCAGAGCTGGAAGAAGAAGGACCAGGCAAGAGGAGAGGGAGACACAGCCCACTATGTTATCCTCACAAAAACTGACGCAGTGTAATGGGTCCATGAAGCTCGGTGCACTGGCTGCAGAAACGCAGCTCAGTCTTGCCTGCCAGATGGTGTACAGTGGCACAGGCTAGGGCACCCCTGCCTGCCCCCCACGGAGCTGCTCTCCACCCATCCTCTATCACCCTGCTTCGGGGAGCAGAGGCAGGGAAAGCTGGTTAGGAATCTTATAGTCAACATCCCAGAGTAGCTAGGACCAGTATTAACTTGCAGAACTCCCTTTTTCTCACAATAGAAAGAAAAGTCTATAAAAAAATGACAGGCAACAGATACCAAGATCAAATTCAAGTGCTAGTAAAAAATCAAGAGCATTCAGAATAGAAATGTCCCTGAGGATCTTCTCATTAATCACTTATATTCACATACACACGTTGCGTTTTCCCAGGATGAGAAACGAAAATAAGTACGTGATCAAGAACCTGATAGATATGTTTTTCATTTCTACCTCCTTCCTGTTCATGGGAAACAGTAAGTCTGAGCAGGAGTCCACTAAGACCTCCCAAAGGGAGAACGAAGGGACCCGGCTACCCAGTCAGATCTTGCCACGCACGACATGCAGGCTGGGGAGGTCAGTGTTATTGTAAGGCATGGGAGCTACTTCTGAATGAATCTCAGTAAGTTTAAGGTTGGTAAGATCATCTTCTTTGGTTGTAGAACAATTTCCCTTAAAGGGAACCCAAAGTCATGGGCTTCTTTATAGTAAATGATGCAAACTGTATACAAACACACGTCTATATCCTGCAGGGGAACAGACACAGGGTGCAATGGGGAGAACAGGAGATTGGAAGGACAGCTAACTTGCTTGCTAGAGGACAAACTCCATAAACAAGTGGTTGCTCTAAGGGGCGAAGTCGGTGATCCCTTCTCTAAAGCTCCCTCCTGGAGGATTCCAGAAGGCAGGCAGGCAGAACACGAGGAAGTGTGGGATTGAGAGTCCTGGAGCCAGCCCCAGAAGCCCGCTGTAAATTCTGTCTCATCTCAATGTATATAAATATTATTAGTGTTCAGGACTATTAAGGGATTTCTCGAAAAGCCCGGGGCAGTGTGTCTCGCCAGCAGGCGGATGGCTGCTCCACACCAGTGCCGAAACTTAAAATTTAGTACAGTGACCAAATTTCCAATTATGTTGCTATGAGGGAGAAAGAAAGGAACCTCTTTGGCTCCTGAGAAGAAGGAGCACACATAGTGTGATTAAAGGCGTCTCAACCTCGGAAAATGAGAGGGAAACGGAACCTGCTATAAACTAACAAATGTACAGAAGAAAAAACAAATTGATTTGGCCCAAGAGATCTTTCTATTCCTTGGAATTCTTACAGCTACCAACAATAAAAACAAAAGCCTATCTAAATGGCTGGAAAAGCTAACAACATGTCCCACATCAACCACTAAGAGGCCGGGTTCAGGATCACAATCACATAAAAATGTGGCACTGCATTTGAGGGCTTGTTCTCCTCATTTTGGGGGAAAGAGGAAAACAAATCACACATGCGCCTTTAAGTCTCTCCTTCCCCAGAGTCCTCGTATTTATTAAATTTTTCCTACGTATTTTAAAAATTTGTTTTCACTCTTGCCAATAATCTCTTAACGATTTTAACTCAGATAAAGCATTTTTAAAAGCATGTGATCATAAAATGCTCTGCTAGAGGCAAAGATGGAAAACTCTACCTTTTCACAAGGGACAAAAAATAGAAGGGCCACTTAGTCACTATTTTGTACAATGCAAACAATTTTACCTCCAATAATTTCTGAAGGATAGAACTAGTCTGTGGATGTTCAAATAAGGCAAAGCTTCTCTAAATCAAAATACAGTACTTTAGGGACATCTTAGTTACTCTGAACTGCCTAAAGTGACAAACCTCTGTTCTATATAAGAACAGGGATGCCTATCCTAATTGGTATGGATCACATAAAACTGACTGCTGCCAATCCTAGGAAAGTGAACTTTTATCTCCAAAATGCATCAGAGAAGCACATGGTCCAAAGAAATTTCACCCTCTTTTGCTTAGAAGTAGAAAAGAGAAAGAAGGTTCTAGATGGTTCTGCCAGAAGCCCAACCAAAGCTGCTGGTACTCTCCAGAGAGCACTTGGCTAAGGAGAGGTAACGCGAAAGGCTCGTTTTGACCTTAACAGCGAGGTCCTGTGTAGGACCCTGCAGCTGGATCTCATAGGTTCTCGGGTGCAGCCTTTGGAGGTGCGTTACATGGGGTTGTGAGGATGAGGCCGCAGGACAGCACTGCTGACTTTCTCAAGTGAGCAAGACACTAACAGGCTTACTCTCTCTCATCATGTGACCAGTCTGCCATGTAAGGGTGCAGCTAGAGGCTCCCACCAGAGGGAATACTGTGTTCTTGGGTATCCCAACCTGCAGCACTGCCAGAAAGAAATGTCTTTTTAAAAAATATAAATTATCCACTTCAAGTATGTTGCTGTAACAATAGGAAACAAGCTAAAATGGGTATCCATCAAAAGCAACTGAGTGCTGAGGAACAAGGGCCTTTCAGACTCAGAAGCAGCCACCACATTTTACCTCAGGTCATTAGTCTGGAGTTCTCTAAGTCTGCTAGGATGAAAAAGCAGATTTTACTGGAAAATGCTTAAAACCACAGAGTAAAACTAATGTACACAGAGAAGAAGAGGAGGAGGAAAAAGGGGAGGAGAAAGAGAAGAGAGAATGAATATATGATTTTCACAAAAGGAAGACAAGACTGGGTGGTTTCTTGTTATTGGAAGAAATAGCTAAAGTATAACCCCACCAAACCACTGCTTAGGAATCCTAGGCAGAGTTTAAAACAACTTCCAAATAAGCTTCTGCCTGGAAAACTGTAGGCATTAGGCGCAATCAGTTACACATGGCAAAAGAATTTCACCTGGAAACCTGTGTCCTGTATTCACAAGGGAAACCTAACTGACAACACTTTCCTTTCTAAAGCCAAAAAGAAACCACCCTCTGTTCTCATGAGACCCGCCCACCACCATTGCTCAATGCAGAACAGGTATCATTTGAGGGTAGAATCTGAAGAAACTGCACTTTCTCTGTTTGAACCAAAAGAAAAATGTGCTCAATTAAAAGTTTTAAAAGAACTAGAGCTTTGGGCATGCATACAGGGGCACACAGAAAAATATATTTGGTGTGGGGTTGCTGGGAATAAAATCTAGTAGGTCTTTAGGAAAGTGTTCTACCACTGAGTTACATGCTCCCGCGCCTGGAGAAGTATGTTTGAGCAGAACTCTCAGGGCCACAGCACGGATGGTTAGGTAAAGAGCTGGACCACACAGCTTTAAAACCTGTTAACATAGTGAGTCAGAAAGCTTCCACTTTCTCCAGTACATACCAAGGAGTTCCTCCTTTCAGATTTTCAAAGGGTTTAAGACTCAGTTTGAGTCTGTTTCCTTCCTAGCAGGAAGACACCTGGACAAGGAACCCTTGTATCAACACATAAACTTTTAAAAATCCAGTGTGTGTGGGGGGGTTACAGACTTTCACTCTTTATCACTTCCCCTTTAACTCATTTCTCCCCCTTTCACTCCTGAGGTGAGGCTGGCTTGCAGGACTACTTTAAAGCGTGCATGCAATACTAGTCAGCCACTTGCATAAAGCTCCTGGGGCTATGAGACCTGCCTAACCCAGTGCATCAGCAAACAGGTGCATTCTTATGCAGTCATCCTCCCCCTCTCATCCAAGCAGAGTGTTTCAGAGCTCAAGGAAGTTTACAGGGCCCCCTTTCATGCCAATCCAAAATACTTCACAAAAACCCAGGTGACCTTTCAAGCAGAGCCTAAGGAAACTCACTGCTTGAGAGAAAGTGTTTCTCTACAGCCAGACAGCACTGTTCCTGCACCAATTCCTTGGTCCATCACAGAAAATGAGCTTCCCTATAGTATACGCTTCCCATCCCTCCCTCAGGGGGCTGTGAGCAGGGCCCTGAGCCTCTGTGTCTAGCTCAGACTTGCAGAACGCTCCTACTCAGTGTTACTCAGTGTTCTCAAACTGTGAGTGCACACTTCCTCCACATGCCCTGCTCGGTCGTACTACCTACAACACACATGAACACCACTGCTCCTTAACCTGCCGGCAAACCCATTCCCATAGCACAGAAGTCATGAGAACCATGGCGTGCAACATGCGATGATGAACATATCAAACACAGTGTGCCAAGCCCGAGGCAACTGATACTTAGTGATACTTAGTGGTCTCCTTCTCAGCTTCAAATCACCTGAAATTCCAAGGTCTGCTTTTTCACAGTCACTTTTTAACTATTTCTTATATGAATGCAACTCAAATCAGAGTCTGAAACAGGACCACTTCTTAATACAGAGTTAACACTCAGCAAGCATCTTTTGTATCCTTTACATTAAATGTCTTGTATATGTTATCTAATCCTCTTAACAATCACATAGCATCATTATGATTATCATTATCTGCAGATGATGAAACAGAAGCACTGAGACCAAATAACTCATTCAAGAGCACAGAGTTGTTAAAGTGAGAACTTGGGTTTCAAACCCAGATCCTCCTGACTTTGATCGCAGCCTCCTGGCTTGCCCCCTTCCCAGGGTGGCAGGTTGTCTCTGTGGATCTCTGCTGTCTGAAAGAAATGGGCTAGGGGAATTCTTCTCATTTCTTTATCAAGATGCACCCACCAAGAAGGAATAAACCACAAGTCCTAGCAGCCTTTCCTCCTCCCTGAGGTGTACCACTCAGTCTGAAGGACAAAACCCACTGCAGAAGCCTGACAAGCATCATGGTGACACGAAGGAGACAACATGTAGCCACTCAGCTTTTTTTATTTATTGAGTCACAAGGACAAAGGGAAGCCTCCAAGTCATTTTTCCAGCTCAAATCAGCAAGTCTGGGTCTTGTGAGATATCAGCAAGGGACATTGCCAAGTTTCAACACTGCAGCAGCAGTTTCTGTCATGGAAAGTACTTAGTGGCTGTGGTACCTTCTCTCAGGGAAAATGACTGTGGTATCAGGAAACCAGACCAACAAGACTCAGTGACCTACAGAGCCAGTTCCACCCAAACAAGTCCTATTAATGAGATTAGGTAAGGAGAGTTCATTCTCTTCATCAATTCATATAGTTCAGCAAGACTGAAAACTTTATCATGGAGAAGAGACAGTTTTATGCTGCTTTCCTCTGGGGAGCACATTCTGAAGGTTTACAGAAACAGCTACGTCCCAAACAGATTTTCACGGTCTAAGACAGAAGGTAAGGCACAAGGATTGACTGGTGAATACATCTGTGAACATTTCATTAATGAGCAAAAGAAATAATCAGCTCCTGCAATGCCCACTGGATCATCAAAGTCCCACAAACCAATATGCAATGCTGGACGCAGTACTGAGAAAACAGGAAAACAAAAACTGCAAAAGGGCAACCAGGAAACCAGAAGGGGGAAAGTTATAAATGGCATCATTATCAAACAGAGATTTCAGGAGCTGGGTGATGAGAGAGAGAGAGAGAGAGAGAGAGAGAGAGAGAGAGAGAGAGAGAGAGAGAGGGAGAGAGAGCTATCAACGCAAAGATGCAAGGCAGAAAACTACAA
This sequence comes from Hydrochoerus hydrochaeris, assembly GCA_004027455.1. Taxonomy (NCBI): domain Eukaryota; kingdom Metazoa; phylum Chordata; class Mammalia; order Rodentia; family Hydrochaeridae; genus Hydrochoerus; species Hydrochoerus hydrochaeris. Next base: position 265,641 of record PVLA01001268.1, on the reverse strand, counting down.
TGAAAAACCAATGCTGAGAAACAGAAGGTGGCTCAGTAATATCTCGAACGGAGTCCCTGGCTTTGGTTACTTTGGGTCAGATGGTTTCTCTTCCTTCATACACTTTTTAATAGCAGCTTTACTGAGATATAATTCATATATTTATAATGCATATTTGAAGCATAAAAGTTGATGGCTTTGAGTATATTCAGAGCTGGGCAAAATAACCACCACAATCAATGCTAGAATATTTTCATGACCCCAAAGCACAAGCCATACCCATTAACTTATTCTTCCCATTATCCTGTCCTCTCTCCTGCCCTAGGCAGCCACTAATATTACTCTGTCTCTATTGATTTGCCTATTACAAACATTTCATTTAATGGAACAATACAACTGGTACTCTTTGTGATCAGCTTGTTCTACTTAAGCCTTCAAGGTTCATCCTGGGTGTGGCATCTAATAGTCCTTCATTTCTTCTTACTTTCATTCATAAATTTTGGTCTTTATGATTCACACTGTGGGAAAATGAGCCACGTAAGCCTTTTTATTCAGGAGTAGTGATGAAATTATAGGTACATGGGTCTAAAGTTAGAGAGAGGCTTTGTTTTTACATACTAGAATCTATTCATTATATTCTTGATTTACTCTAAAAGAAGGACTAACTCTTACCAAAATGACTCACTGGTGTCATTCTTTGACATCAGGCAGGAAAAGATTCACAGCCACCTCACCTATGGGGTGATGGTAACACACAATGTGATTCTCTTCTCTGCTTGGCATCAGCATGCTGCCTGCTCCTCTGATGGAGAATCCATACGTATGCAACCAAACGTAACTGCTGCAGAAATGTCAATACATGGGGCAGATGCTGCATCAGAGGAGGTCTCCTGAGACGGCAGTGAAGCAAAAGGAATAACATCCAATAGAAAGGGAGGTAGTGGGGAGAGAGAGTCAGAGCATCTATCTTTTTGATACTGTCACTGCATTTTCATAAAGCAGATCGTTCCTCGTTTAAAAAACTACTTTTGTGTACTTTAAAATCATCCAAGAACTTTTTTCTTTTAAACGTCATTCAGGGCCTACACACAAATTTGGAAAATGCAGGTAAGTTTTACTTGGAGGTAAGGGGCATCTGAAGACAGGGGTGCTGACACTGGTGCAGCCCCATCAGCCTGGCTCCAGGGAGCCACGCAAGGCCGGTGTGGATTGGGTCGTTCACGCGTTAGCACAGTGTGTGTCGTACAAGATTTCCATCTCTCCCTCTACTTTTTTGTCTGCTTGCTTCCTTGTGTTGTGGTCTTTCTAAAAAAGCAAGTGAGAACTCTTCAGCACAGGGCGAGCAGAGGGCTGGAGCACATGACGATGACCACGGCCCCTTCTGACTGCCTGTCACAGATGCTTCCATGGACGGGGTGGAAAAAAATACTCCTTTCACACACTTAAAAATTACTCCAAGTTATTTTAAATTTGGAACTGTTTGTATATTCCTTATAAGTTTATAAAACTCACACTGTCCCTCCATGACTAACTAAAGTGGAATTGAGAGAGTATTCTATATTTATAACTTGTCTGCTTGTTCGTGCTTACAGCCCTATTTCCACCCTCTGTTACTGTACACGGAATTATGTGAGGTATTGTGGGCTCCTAAATGTTGCTCATTTCCTAACAAGGCAGGCCTGTGTCCCGTAGGGACAAACTGGGGGCTGTTTTGACCAAACGAAGGCCAACCTTGGCGGGAGAAGCCTCCAGCATTGTGGCTTTGGCTGCCTCTCTTAGAACTGGTATAGGGCCCATTTCTGAGCAATTACACTCCTTACTCATGTGGACTCAAGTACGAACGCTACCAATACATTGTCTACTGTGCACATCTCTGCAACTCGAGGCTACTGAGCAGTGTTTACCTACATCACTTCTTCCTATCGATTTTGGTGGAATTGTTAGTTCAAAAGGCACAATGCCTTGATAACCCATGTAAAAAGTCCTTCACACACACACAGAAACATTTATGTCTGCGTAATTTAAATGCCTGAATGTTGTTACCCATAGGGAGACTGCTACATGTAGCAAAGTATACTATGCTTTGGATGAAATTTTGTCAGTATCAGCAGAACTGTTTTCAAGAGACTGATAAATTTACAAGGTACCCGTAGAGGTAGATTTTTTTTTTACAGTATCTATGCAATCAAGGATTTTCTTTTTTTGCATGCATATCTGTACAAGTATGCACATCACTTGTTTACAGATGTTAAGAACAGCAAGCCTAAAGCTTCCTGCTTAAGAGGGTACAACCCTCTTTAATGACCGCATAATTCCATGAGACACTTCAGTGATATTCTTTTGAAGAATGCTTCCAGCAGCCACAGTACATTTTTTGGTTATAACATTGAGAGAAGTAAAATCTTTATAAAAAGAAAGAAAAAGGGGTTCATAGTCCCATTTTTCTCTCTTTTCCAATGTCAATTCTATGGGCGTTTCTGAGGTTTCTAATTTATTTTGGCCATGTGTACTGCCTTTCAATGTCATTTTCTTTCTGGAAACCTAGGTTTTCCCCATACACTGCTGTACACTATTCAATGATGGGGACATGTTCTGAGAGACATGTCAGTCAACAATTCCATCTTTGTGTGAACATCACTGGCATCATTAGCAATATAATCTTAAGAGACTACTATCATACATAGTCTTTTGTGTCTACTGATCACTGAAACATTTTTACATGGTAAATGACTGTATTTACATTTGTATGGGCAGTACTACATGGAAGAGTTATGCAAATCAAAGCAAAGTCATCAAGTTGGAGAATTCTTTGACCATTTCTTTGTTCTGTATATTTAATGTACATACTATATATGGTTCCTCATTTTATCAACCAATTCACTTAATGACCTAGTCACCAGAATGGAACTTAGTCATGAAATGAGGAATGTCTGTAAATGCTTTTTAAACAGCCCTGTGCCTTGAAATTCTTAGTTATGGATGGCTTGGGGAGAAAATGCCTTTGTGTGTTAAGTCAGCCTTACTTTCCCTGTCTTGGTCTTTCTTTGGTAATTAAATCTATCTAAGGAGCATGCATAGCAATACAGATCAGTGACCTTTCAGCTTGACCATTATTACTTTTCCAGAATCTCTGGTCACCTCTCCTTTGATCTTGTTACTTCTTGACAGCACACTGCTGCACATGTAAATATTTACTTTAGAACATTTATTTACTTTAGAATATCTGTTACGCTAAAATATCACATTGTTCTTTTACATTATCAAATCTGTTTGCTGGTGCCATTTCCCAAAGATATAGTACTTTTACTACTGTGTTGAAAGCACAAAAGATCAACTTGTCTTTCAAAGTAAATGTTGTTATCCAGGAGGGTAGAACAGGGTGTCCCTAATAATCACATTCTGGTTAGCAGAAGCCTCATGAGAATCAGTCTTGTGGGTAACTGGATCACAGAACATCCTAACCTGCAAAAAATACATGGGACTTATATTTAGCTTATCAGATGATTCAAAAATTCCTTAGAAGAACATGCAAATGCAGAAGTATCATCTTTGGGATATCTTTGCAAAGACTACTATTAAACACACACACACACACACACACACACTAGAAAACCACTTGCCAGTCTCACATAATTTTCTTGGCTTTTCTTTTATTTTGCTTAGTTTTTATTTTTATGAGTGGTGGAGGTGGTGGGGGCAGTGCACTTGAAAAAAAACATAGCGACTTTGCCAGAACATATTAAAAGTGCTAAAAAATCTCATCTAGCAACAGAAATCCAATCAGCCTCAAAACTATCATTTCCTCAATCTCAACTGAGAAAAAATTCTGTCTACTTTGGAAAAGTTGATTGAAGGATTTCAAAGTCCAAGACTGCTTCCTGTTTTGTTTTGTTTTTAAATCATATTAGTTAAATTTCTTTTTTTATGGGGCAGGGGTTTGCTGTGACTTTCATAAATGCTAAGTAAAACTGGGTTCAACTAGAAAGACAACACAGGTATTCAAGGAATAAGCTGCCACTTGAAAGCAGGATTCAGATGTAAACACCAAGTAGAGACGGGTTCCCAGGGAATTTCTGTTTTTCTAATTAATTAGGAAACATCGGCTAGTAAATTCTTATTTGATCTCTGTATCATTAATAATGATTACTGTTTCCTAAGTTTACCTATTTGGTTACTTCTAGAATATGATCCAAATTATCAAGTGAATGGTATTACTGCAAGCCCATCTAGTATCACTAATGGCTCCAGGAGAGCAGGAACATATGTAAAATATGGCAAACCAAGTTCACTTTTCCCTCTGAAAAGAAAGATGGAGAATTCAAAGGTTTTCCTCTCAGAAACGGTGGTATGAAGCCTGTCAGTCACCTTCAAATGCTAGCAAATTACCTTCCCCTCTGAGCCAGGCTGCAGGTCGTGGGCAGAGAATCGGCAGTGGTGCTGGTAGATGCATGTAGGTTTCTGCCTACTTCCTGCGTGAGACATTCCACCCACTTCACATCCTTTCACTGCCTCCCAAACATGCTTTGATAAGTCCCACACCCAGATTTCCAGAGTTCACTAGAATTTCTTTTGAAAGACAAAGAAACTTGACATTTAGGATAACTTCACAAAAAAACACAACAAGCAAGACAGCTCTACAACCTGAAAGCATGAGTGAGACCCCAGGAAAGTCATACTTAAGAAGCATTCTCTCATTCTCTCCTTGGTCTAGAGGTTGAAGCAATTTGCACAAAAAATTCATAAACAGAAAGGGGTCAAACTGTTCACATACTCCGATGACTCTGCCCATGCATCCATGTCGGGCATACAGAAGCATGTGTAAAGTTTACTAGCTAAATGAAGAGATCAGTAGACAGAAAGTAGACAGCAAGTCCTAGGACACCTGGCCATGCTCTCAAAGCAACGTTTTAACTCTTTCCTTAAACATAGTGGTACCCCAAACTAGCCCAATCCTCCCTGAGCCCCCAAAGTGTTTAAAACATAAAAACCTTCTTCAAAAAGGTTTTCCAAAATTCTTGATTCAAGTAACCTGAAACTAAGGATCAGAAAATGTTAGTTATTTTTTCTTCTTAAAAGGAATAAGCCATATAGCAACTTCCATGAAACTCATGTCTCCTGATCTCAGAGCATCCTCGGCCTAGAGCTCAGAGTCCAAGGGGCTAGGGTATGGAAGTCACAGTTTGCAAACTGGCCTGCATCATTCCTCAGGATGTGAGTTTATGTTTAATCAGAGTGAACATGTATGGACAAGTGACAAAAGAAAAAAGTTTTGTGAACAATTTGGGCAATCTTAAAACCCCCAGGGTAAGGCTGCAGTCAGCATTTCTTCATTGCAACAGATGCTGCAATTCTTGTTAAATGGAGCACTCTGAAGACGAAATTCTTTCTTCACTTACCCAGGAGGACCTCACACCTAAGATGCTGGGAAAGAGAAGGGAGCAGGAGTAGAGGGATGAGGGCCAAAGCTCAGAGAGCACAGGGACTGAACTGCCTTGTTCTACTTCAACTCTGAGTTCAAGAGCTGAAATAAGACAAATGCCCAAAGGGAGGAGCCATCAGACTGAAGAGCTGAAGGCAACCCAAGAACTGAGCTCTGGCAAATACCTTCCTGGGGTGGGTGAAGGAAGTGAAGCTCAGAGGATCAGAGCTCTGAAAGTCACTGCCAAGAGCGGGGCTGAGAAGCCAGGTCTTCTGCCTCAGAGCCCAAGGTTCTTTTCTCATTACAAAGGCCCCACATCCTACATCCCAGACAAGAACAGCATTTCTCAACCCCTACATGCACACAACCCCATGTGATAAACAACCGACAAACCTCCAACACTACTAGAGATTTGGAAACAGATTTCCCCCTTTCCAATTCTGAAGCTGCCTACTGAATGTATTGATGGCGAACCTTTTAGAGCTTTCAGTGACACACACGCCCAGCTGTGGCACACATGCCACAGGTTTCCCATCACTGTGTATAAGCAAAGCCTATCAAACTGCGTTCTCCTTACTCCTAACTAAATAAACAGCATCTACACTTGCTCTGAAGCCCATTGTTCCTGCCTCACTGGCGGGAAGACCTATCTTCCTGAATACACATTCTCAGCCCACTCTGCAGCTCTGCAGGGGCACAGATGCTACATTCTGAACCTGTGACTTCCATCCTCCTGCTGATCCACGTTGCATGCCCAAAGTTCCTCCCCACTCTCCACCCCCGTCTTTTGAAATTTCTAAACCTCAGTAGAGGAAGTGCCTCGGGGCTCTTAATAAGCTCAGTCATGCTCGAAATATCTGTTTCACCCACGAGGTACTGTAGGCAGCAATTCCAACCCGAGCACACATTTAGGGAAAAGACGATCTGCCTCCAAGACTCAATATTTGGAATTCCTAAAAACACCACTCTTACTCATCTTCATTAATATACCTGCGAACCTGCACAAGTCTGGGGGTTGAAAGGGCACCTTCTGTAATATCCACCATCCACCTACGTGCATGGTAACAACGGCAGATTAAGAAATTTTCCTTCCTGTCGCTGTGACCACAGAGGGTACATATTGCAACTATCCTGGCCCTGGAACTTGCAAAACTTACAGGAAATCTTCCACCACCTACATAGAAAATCCAATGCCAGAAAAAATGAAGTGTAAACACCGTATATTAAATTAACCAGGTGTTTAAAAAACCAACATTGCCCCAGTCCAAGTCTGGCTTGCTTTCAAGTCTCAGGGTACACCAGCAGCAGAGGTACAGCAGGCACGTGCCTTTTGTCTTTCTGGAAGATGTTTTGCTTTTTTGATGAATAGAAACAATCTGAAAATTAGTGCACACATCAAGCTGCCAAGAGAGAGAAACCACTGATTGTGTTTCCTTTGTGCGGGGCGTGGCATTGCCTCTGTGTCTTCTCACTGGACAGGACGGGCGCTAAGAATACAAATATGCTCACTTAAAGATAAATCTTTAACTTGCTCCTGAATTTCCTGGAGATATTTCTGAGAGGAATTAGTAGTGAAAAATTCAGAAACAGAAAAAATAGGAAAAAGAAAATACTGTGTCCCAGATTTCTCAATAACACCCACCGAAGTCTTTATAAAACAATTTAAAAAAATCTACCAGCCCAATATCATTGACATCTACTTCTAACCCCCCCACCACAGGAGCTGTTTCACCTTGGGGCCACGGGGCACATCCCCTGACGGGGTCCATACATCATGGCCTCTCCTTGCCCTCAGGAGGGACACGGTGGCATGAGGTTGCAGTCTTCTGCTCATAAATAGAATCACAATGTATTAAAAACCAAACAAAACTACTAGCCCAGAAGCAATGTTGGCAAAATTTAAAGCAACAATTTAGAATTAGCCTATGCCTGTTTTTGTGCCAGCTTGGCCACATTTTTAAGGGTTCCAGTCATGTCTGTATGTCTGACTGTCTTGTCTGTCTACTTTTTGAAAAGTGGTTTTAGGGAGAGCGAGTGTTTAAAATTTGGAGAAGCTTCAGTTCATGCTCTGAGGGGACAAAGCTCAGGAAAACAAGCTGGGGCTAAGCACAGAGAAGAACGGGGACTTTGGGTTTGGAGAGAAATTTGTAACTGAGCTTTGTCATTATCAGCTGCTGTGTGTTACATGGACTCTTGTTTCTTCAGCATACACATAAGACAAATGATCACACCTAGGGCTACTGGTGCTAAACATGGCAAATCATGTAACTAATGAGTATGCATCTCCTGGCATATTGTAGTGCTCTGTAAACATTAGCTAGTAGTTTTTAACCCTGGACTGGATTTCTAGTCCTGGCTAGGCAAACTCTGTCTACTCAGCTGACCGTGTATAGGTAGATGATGATGAATCTCACCCTAGAACCCATTCTAGGTGGCTTTTGGGTCATAATGTGCTGTGCTGGGAAGAGTGCAAAGAGGGAGACCAAAAACTGTGTCACTGGTTGGTTTCATATACTGGGGAATATACTGATTTCGTTTCATGACTACATGATTAAGAAAGAAAAAAGAAAAAGAAAACCAAAGCAAAGATTCTAAACTATTTCAAATTTCACTTCTGCGCAAATGAAAGTATTACACATTTCAGATTAGCGTAGCTTTGGAATTCTGGTTTTTAAGTGCTGTTCTTAAATCCATTTGCTCTGAAATAAAAATAATCATCCAATACAAGGCAGGCATGACCTTACCCAAGGCATGATTTGAAGGTTCAGTGTAGTCATTATTTTAAAAGGTCCTTGGAATGCACGTGGTGTGAGGGACTTAGTTCATGCAATATTACACTTTTCAAAGGCTGCCAAGGCTTTTGCAAGCATGGGAAGTTAGCATTTCCACCAGGAAGCAAGCGTCTCTTGCCATGTTTCAAAAGAATTCACTTAACTCTTCAAATGCACAAAAATGTCCCCAATACAACACGCTCCTAAATAGCTTTATTCAACTTTTAAGTGGATTTGATGAAAACCTCCTGGTGTTAGGAATGAATTATAAGTTCTTTATTCTATGGTAATAAAAACAATTCCCTATACCTGATAAGGAAGAGGTAATATACCGGTAGTGGAGAATAAATGATGAAATGATGCCAAACTTTGGGGCACGTGTCCTGAAGTGCTCAAATAAATGGGCAGTGTGAAATCAACAAGGTTCTGCACCTAGTCAGGTTCAATGAGAAGCTCCTTGACGGCAGCACTTCCACAGGAGCTCCTGCGGGGCTGGCGTGCGAATGACTAAGAAAATCTGCCTTTTCCATCTTTCAGGTCTCCCAGGATTCATGGGCTGGGCTAACAGGCATACATGCAAGATGTCTAAGAAAGGCCCTGGTTGTGTGCACAGGTGTCCTGCACTGGCTCCTAGACATGGACATAGGATGGCCAGCTGGTCAGGACAGCCGCCAAAATGTGGTGGTACCGTTCTCACACCACCTGTACCACCACCACTTAGAACCTGCTGCTTCTGCTTCACCAAAAATGATCTGCATGCCAGTTCCCAGGGAACATCCCTTCGCCCTTACCCCTCACTCATGGTCACTGCCTTGAGAAGGAGGATGTCAGGAGGATGCCAACCAGCTGTTCCTTCCTGACCTCCCCTCTCTAAGCCGGGAGCTATTCATCCCAAAAGTTTCTGTAATTTCCTGGTGCAGGCCTTCTCGCGCTTCTGGGAGCCAGCTGTGAATCTGTACCCAGGATGTGGAAGGGCTGCAAACACAGCATGGATGATATTACTGAATCATCATGAGGATACGAGTTTCCAGTTTCCTACTTGCCTCAACTGTTGTCACCCTGAAGAAGCCTCTTTTGACCACTCTCTTAGGGGAGCTGCCCTGTGGATGGCCTGTCATTTTAAGTCACAGCATCTTTTCCATCTTCTTCAAAGCACTGATTGCACTTACAGAGATTTTTTAATTTTGGTGAAAGACCTGGGGAGTAGACCGTAAGGGAAGGAGGGGGTTACTGTGTCATGCAAACAGAGTTTCAGGTGAGCAAGGTGAAGAGCATTCTGGAGTTGGTTGTACAATCACATGAATGCACTCAATGCCTCTGCACCGTGCACTTAAACATGGTCCGCAATACATTTTAAATTACGTGTAATTTACTATAATAAAAAAGGGGCTTTTGTTTAATGGTTCTCTTCCTTTGACTAGCGGGATAGGAACCGTATACTTTCTCATCCCTGTGTTCCATAACTGTGAGTTCAACGAGTTTCTGATCATTAGTTTGCTGACTCCTGGCATGCACACTCTAACTCCTAGGGGTACACACACCACTGCTGCTTTTGATTTGCTCCACAGTTCCTTCCAGAGGGTCTTACAGATAAAGCCAGGTGTTAATAGAACCCAAGACTACTTGTGACACAAACTTCCTGAAAGAAAGCCTTGAATTTTACTCAAAGGGTGGGAAGGAAGCATGTGTGTGTACACACAGTTTTTACTGTGCTGCTTCTTTTGCCTCAGCTGCCAAGAATCCCAGAGCCAGATTCCAGGAAGCATTAGCTTCCTTCTGGTGTGGCAGTAGTCCTTTTGCTAACTCGGCCACTCAGGTCCTGTTACCCATCGCATTTTCTGCTGTTGTTTTTGTTTATGATTTAATTGAAAGCTGCCCCAAATTATCTATAAATTAGGCAAAATATAAATGGAAAGCAAATAAATCATGAAATAGAAGGGAGTTTCCCACAGGCTGAGTGCACTTCTATTGTGTTTCCATAGTATATTACTGTCAAAAGAATGACTGATGACAGCAGTGCCATAAAAAATTACCTCCTGACCCTTTCTTAAATCAAGGGGAGAAAGGATGATAACAGAGAAGCTGCTTTTAGGAGATGAGGAATACAATGAAGCTCAATCTCCTGGCTTTACTTCTTTGCTAGTTTTGCCCAAGAATAATGAAAGAAATCATCTGACCTAACCACAAGCCCCAGCTCTCTTACAGACCACACTTACTTCTGAGCAAACTGAAGATGTTATACTGAAAATAACTCTTCTCTCAAGAGTACTACATGAGGAAAAGCTGAGGGTACTAGAAGGGAAAAGAACAATGTCTGCCTCTCACTGGTAGTAGGAAGACACCTACCCATTTATGGAATACTTATTACCATATGTTCTAAGAGCTTGGCATGTGCTGTCTGACAAGACATGAGGAGGAAGGGTCTACTATTTCCTGCCTCCTGAAAGGGAAGCCTAACAGAGACAGTGGAGTGACCAGAGTCACACAGCTTACAGGAGGTAGAGCTGAAACTCCACCATAAGTGATCCAAATCCCAGGGCAATGCTCCTGAGCCATATAATGCAGTGCACCTGCACCATTCTCACAGCTTCCCACAGCCATTCTTGTCCTATAAAGGCAGCAACGTGACCTCCTTGGTGAGGACTGTCAGTGAGTGAGGTTCTAAGAGGCCATGTTCTGCCAGGGGAACAGAGCTGCTAAGGAAAAGGTGGCAAGAACTGAATGCTGTAGATAGATCACACAGGACTCATTCTCAAGCCTTAAAGACATACCAGGGCCATTCTGAAAGACAAAAGACACAAGGATTGTGGCTACTTAAAAAGTAGAAGCTGGGCATGGCAGTTCACACGGCAGTCCCCACTATTCAGGAGGATCTCTTTAGGCCGGGAGTTTAGGAACGGCAGAGGCAACACAGAGACTGCCAGTCCGAACCAAATAAACACCAAGAGTGGAAACCTGAACCTAACATCAAGATATGCCTCAGTTATGTCTACTTTAAATGCAGTAACTTACAAAAATTGGTAGAGGGTAGAATTAGTACCACACCAAACACTGGATTTAATCACAATGGCTCTTTAAAAATACATGTAATGTTGAAGAACTTTGCTTCAATAAGTTCTTAGGAATTAAGTATCTGTTCATTTACTATCAAGCGCACATGTCTGTAAGGGATACCAGGTGCCATGAGGGCTCCCAGAAATGCACACAGGCTTCGCACAGTGCAGGAAGATGAGATGCACATGTAGGTAACAATTTAAGGTAAGACTCACATCATGTAGGTAACAATTTAAGGTAAGACTCACATCATGAAAGACACACACAGGGTGGACCAGAGCGCTTCCAGCTGAGACCACAGATAGGTAGGGTACCACGCAAGGGAAGGGTGTCCAGGTACAGACTTAAAAAACAGGCAGCAAAGAGTCTCTGCGAGGCAGCAGTGGCTGTAGGGCTTCTCTAATCTGTGCCCTTTGACAGAAAATTATCATCATCATCATCATCATCTTTATTACTCTATGACTCGAAACTCTCTCTCTTTCTCTCTCTCTCTCTCTCTCTGGGGTGTGCTGGAGATTGAACTCATGACCTCATGTTTGCCAAGCAGGCACTTACACCGCTGAGTTAAATCCCTGGCCTATGACTTGAAATTCTTAAAAACTAGCCCAGTGCATTTTCCCTTTAAGAAAGATTTTATTTAAGCTGAATTTGTTGAAACATCACAGGACAAGGAAGAGGCTTCTGAGGCAGTCTAAAGATAACGTCTTGGGACCATCCATTTCTAAAGTAGTTCAGAATGGGTTATTTCTCTCTTGCACTCTCTGTCTCTCCTGGCACAAGGAAGTTTTAAGCCATCCACAATCTCTCCATTAAATTAAAAAATAAACAAACAAACCTTCCATTGTGAGAGGCGCCACTGGTGTCTGCCTCCTTGTCTTCCCATCACAAAAGGAGAGGAGGGCTAAATACAGCCTCCTTGGTCAAGATTTCATGAATACAGAAAATGTGGCAATCAATGTTGCTTGGCCAGAGGGTAAAAAACAAAACCTCAGTCATTAGTTAAAACAAACACTCTCTCTTCCCCTCTCCTTCTCTCTCTCTGTCTCTGTCTCTCTGTGTCTCTCTCTCTTCCATAATATGCCCAGGAAATCCTTAAAAGCTTCTTGTATTTACTATGATTCTTTAAACTTCCACAAATTAAAAGCAGGACAGTGGGAGCAAATAAGCACACCTCAAGCCCTTATCAGTTTCTGATGCCCTGACCTGCCAAAATGAGGCCAGCAGCACCTCTCATCCCATCAGGAAGATTTCATGGCTCCTGAAGGTTTGACTCAGACCAGCACACTCATGAATATGCTGATTTTCTGGAGCCAAAGCAAGGAAATCACTATAATTGATGACCAGACACTGGCTTACCTACCACCTGCCTGAACCACTCCTTTGAAATAATTCATCAAAAGTTGGATTTTCATTTCCAAAGTTATTAATAACAAGAGTCTATTTCTGGTCTTCTAAGATGAAGCTTAATCTTTCAAGCCTTTTTTCTTTTCAATAAATTGTCTCTATAGACCTGGATCTCCATTAATAAACTCCTTGCTTTACTGCATTTTTAATGAAGGCAAAGAGAAAGTAAACCGACGAGAACCTTAAACTTCCCACGCGAAATGGTAAGAAATGTGCTGAAGATTTAAATCAGGACCTGCATTTTAACGGTACAAGCGAAGGAGGAGAGGAGGATGTTAGGACTGGGCTAGAGAGCGGTTTTCAGATTGGGGCTCTAATCGCAGCACAAGGGTGACAGGGCAGTGGTGTGAATGCTAATTGAGTTCAACTCGAGAATGTGTGCCTTTATTCCATATCAACTTGTCTCATTTGTAAGCACATCTGCACTTTTTACTTTCTCCTTAAAGTTATGTGCTTCCTATCAATGCAAAAGCAGCTCGGTGTAGGTGAACTGGCCCAAAGACCTACTTCTCAAGCCTTGGCAACACCACCATCAGAGGCACCCAGAGGTGGGAGCAACCCTTTTCTTACAGGATTACTAAGTTTCTATCAAAACTCAAATTAGCTTTTAACATGCAAGGGTGTGTAGTGAAATAGTTGAAAACAATTTTTGCCTCAGCCTAAAATGAATCACTGAGCCTGGGATCCTGGGCCGCAACCGGCATAGATTTATCCTGAACAAAACCAAGATTTAGAAAACATGATTGAAGAAAAGTGATAATCATGTTGCATATTTTCAAATTTAGGGATAAAAGAACAGGGGGAGGGGGGAAGAGACCAAGGAGTTGCTGCCTTGCAAAACCGGAAAGTCACAACCCAGCATGCTTTCCATCCTGCATTCACTGTGATTACCAGGAAAGCCCAGGCAGTCCTGAGGCCCAGATCAGTAGCAGTAGGTGGGCCAGGGTACAGCCACTTGGCCAGCCACCCACGGGGACCTGCGCTCCTGAGATCCTTGCAGCTGACCCAGGGCCTGAATGCTCAACTAAGAGTGCCCGGGTATTTCTGAACCCAAGTTGGTACCCATAGTCATCACAAAGAATCCACTGGCGCTAATTCCCACTTAAGGTCTAGAAATAACACCCAAAGTTTTACCTATCAGGCACTTTTCAGTCATCAACTTTATTCAGCAAGAAATTGCAAACTCAGTAGAACTCTTAGCATTACAGTATCATGAATTCCATACAGCGCCCTCTTCAAAACCTTGGTGCACACAGTGTACAAACTGATTCAGTCATGCATTCTGTCAAAATTCCTCCTCGATCCAGCAACTTTGAGTGATATGACAGCTGTACCAACTGAGCACTGGAGTCTGAGAGGCCTAAGATCCATTTTTACCCCCCACATATACAAGTTACATTTCAAACTCCTAAAATTTTATTTGTGACTCGTTTACAAAGATCAGTGAAGAAAAATGGGGGCATAAAGAGCTTAGGGTATCTATCACACCCTGGTCTGAGTGTGACAATAAAATAATCAACTCAGACAGATTGTAGGATACTTAGCAATTCTATCAATAGATGCATGAAATGCAGTAAAATATTCCTGGCGAGGAATATAAATATTTTTCAGTCTTTTAAGGTACAAATAAAAGTATTATGCATATAGGATTCAAATCAAAGAAAACATTTCACCTCCCGCCCTTTAAAACTCTTTAGGAGAGAGTTATCTTTTAGTGACAAAATTCAGAATTGGGCTGGGAGGTGCTGTTCAGTGGTAGACTGCATGTTTGGCATGCCCAAGGCTCTAGGTTCAATCCCTAGTTCCCTAAAATCAAACAAATAAACAAAGTTTCGGAATCTGACTTCTTCACACCAATTAAATTTGGGGCCACTGAAATTTAATTAAGCAGAGAGCCTCCTTCAACTTGTTTGCCTTGTTAGGAATAATATACATTCTAAATGAGGAAAAGCTTACAGCCTAAAAAGCTCGGAGATAAGATGTCATAATGTAAATTAAACACCTGTGTTGAGGGAAGCCAGGGAAGGTGAATCTTTTAGCGCTTTCAAGGATACAAACGGCTGCTGTTGCACATGCGCTATAGGTTCCACCATGCACTATAGGGTCGTCACCCCTGGGATAAGCCCTCCTAGCCCACCCAGCATACTCAGTGCTCCGCTAAGCATTCTGGGTTTGAGTTCTCAAAAGCAAGAGATACTTGGAGCCAGGACTAAAACTAACGGGTCTGTTTTGGCAACGGAGATCTCCTGCCTTTTCTTTCACCTCCTCTGTAGGGAAAAATAGCAAGAGTATTTGAAATAACACACATAGTTCAGATTTTTTTCAGCTTCTACGTATTGCTCTGCTTCATGTCACTCATAATTGTTCTCCAAGATGAAAGTGGACCTGCCACTATTTAAAAAGTTTTACATCCCTCATTTAAAAACACACGTGAAGTCTTAAAAGTAGAATTCCAAGTACTGAGTGTAAAAAACGGAAATAGAAAACCACCATTTGGCAAACACTACAGTAATGGATGTTAAAATTAGGAGATGGAAGAATAGTGAACAGCATTTTTACAGTGTCAAGTATCTACCCCAAACAGGTGCTGCCTAGCTGCAAAAGGGGTAAATAAAGTAACAGTAACAGTAGAAAAACCTGCAGTGACCATCCTATACAAGCAACCAATGTTAGCATCACCAAAAGTGAAACAGGTTGCCATCACGCGTCCCAGTAAGATGCACTAAGAATGGGGCTGGGGATTTAGCTCAGCGGCATAAGCACCTGTCTCACAAGTGCATGATTGTGAGTTCGATCCCTGGTACCGATTAAAAAAAAAATGCAGTAAGAAGTACACAGCAGCATTTCTGTGATCTCTACGCTAGAAACACAATCCAAATTTAACCATGGAGCTATGTCCATGAAGTCAAATGGGAAGACATATGAATGTTCTTGAAAAGCAAGAAGCTGGTGAATGGCTACAGAGGAATTGGGAAAACGTCCCTGAATCAAGGCAACTGATAAGATATGCCAAGCAACACCAAGTAGGAACTTTCCTGGATCAGGAACCACAGAGTAGTTATCAGTGGGAAAATGGTAAAGTGTGACTACAGTCTGGAGACTAGTAATACTGCTTCAGTGTTAATTTGATAGTTCGGTAACTGTATCATGATTAGGTAAGCTTTTAAAATTTTGAGAGGCTGGATGAAAGATGTTCTTCAACTCTTGGTATTCTTTGGAGTTTTTTGTTTTTTTTTTTTTTGCAAGTCTGAAATTGAAATATTTCAAATTTGTAAAAACATTGACAGGAAGTTTTTCAAAGTTTATAAAGGAAAAGAGAGTAACATAGTATAACCACCAACTACACTGGAGAAAAGATTTTTGATATGAAGATACATATTGTACAACCAATTACTGGAAAATCTAAAAATCTCACTTTAAATGATACAATGCTTTGCATTTCTCCCACTTGAACAAGATAATGCCATTGACAGAGTTGCATCCAAAAGATAAATCCCTAATTTAGAGATGGGAGAAAGCTGTACTTTGTACAGATGATTCTCAAAGAAATATTGTTGCAAGAGGTCATGCAGGTGGGCAGAGAACTGGGCACTGATGCTGAGGCCCTCCTCATGCTGACATCCTGCCAAACAGTTTGTTTACCTTGGGTTAGTCCTCCGGGAGGGTAGCAATGAAGAGATGGCCGAGCGATACAAAGAGAATCAACCAAACACGCAAAAGAAAACTGTGATTCTCCCAGATTTTCATAACAACTCTTCATCTTGGCTTGAAATGTCGTTGAAAACTGTATTTTTCTAGCCTGGACATCTACCCTGTCATCTGCTGCAGATAATATATGCTTGGGTACACTGCATGCTGTACATAAAAGAGACCCAATTCATTCAATAGCAAAAATCTTTACTGCATTTGCAGCATTTTCCCTGCATCACAAGCCTTACAGTTTCCCAACCTACCACTATGTGGTAGTGAAGGCAATAAAAAGAATTTATCAGGGTTTCACTAAAATATCATCTGAAATGCATGATCTATTTTTTTTTTCCAGAGTCTGGCCTCAAATGAAATGACTGTCACTGGGGAACAACAGAAAATCGAGGGTACAATGAATGTGCAAAAGCTACCATTTTTATTTCAGTGTTCCCAGCATCATAGGCCACCCAACAGAGCCTACAAGGACCATACTCATGCCCACCTATGACTGAAAGGAAAGACAAGAATGCACCAGGACTAACTCTCCCTTGCTGGAGGGGCCGTGCTAGCTCTCCAATTAAATCAGCATGATACAAGCTCGATTTTTTTTCTTTTTTGGAGACACCATCTATACTGGGTTCCAACTTCTGAGCTCAAGTGACCCTCCTATCCTAGCCTCCCGAATAACTGTGACTACACCACAAGGCTGTGTTACTACACTCAAGATACAAGCTCCTTTTTCGAGACAGGAGACTAAGGTGCAAAAATGTGCCTGACTTGTGCAGGGTCAGAGAGCCTGGGAGTAGTAAAAATAGGGCAGGAACTCAAGGTGGCCTCACTCCAGGATCCAGGCTCTATTATACCATGGTGCCTTCCAATAAGGCTATGATTCTCTTGCAATGAATCCAACAATTGAGCGGTGCCTGGTGCTGTGGAGGGCAGCCTCAACCTGGGGACTGGAAGAGAAACTACACACTCTCCACTAACTGCGAGGTGGGCAGGAGGAGCCCAGAGATTTGCAGGGTGAGGGTCTGAAAAGAAGCCTCCCTACAGAGCCGGTACAGATCAAGAAAAGAGAGGCAATGGGAGGACCTACAGCAAACTGCTTAGTCCTTCCTTTAGGTGCCTCACAGCAAGGTACAAGGGGGCCCTTCTAAATTACTCAGTCATTAAAGTAGGGGCTGAGGACTTGTCCAAGACACAGCAATGAGAACTGCATACATTTAAAGATGGCTTTTGATCTCTTATAGTCTTTGAGATGGGTAAATGTGTCGCCTTCATTTTAATTATGCTAGCAACTATCACGCTAAGAAAGACAGGGGCAAACAGAAGAGAGAGACACAGAGACACAGTAACATAGACAGGTGGATGGAAGTTCATAAAAATGTGAAGGGAAAAAAAAAAAAACAACCAAACTTCTTATATACAGCTACTTCACCTTTCCAGAAAGCCACTGTCAGTCACATATACATTTCTAGGGTATGTATGGTCCAGTACCAGAAAGAAGCTAGGTTTCACCTGCTACCTATTTACTCTTACAGTTATAACAAGTTTGAAAATCTCTCTTCAAACTACTCTCAGCAAAGCGGCAACAGCAAATAATCACCTCCCAAGAAGCCAATGGAGACAGCCTTCTCTTACTGCAGTTAAGTCTATTAGACAGAAAACTTAGGCTACAATAAGCACAAGAAACCTGCTGCAGAGGGCAAACTGCCTTCCACTCGGCCTGGAGGGTATCACTGTTATGCATAATACAAACCATGTTCACTAATGCTGAGTTAGCAAGAAATGATTAAATAATATTCACTCGCTTAAGAAGCAAAGTAGTTCAGAATATAAGCTGGAAAGATTTCTAGGGGGTTAGGGCACAAAAGTTGCAGCAGGCTTAGTTCTCCTGAAGGTGTGGCTGTAGTATTTCATCTTCCAGTCATTCTTCCCTTCCTCTCAGCAATTTCTCCATGTTTACTAGTTCTAACAATAAACAAACATGGGCAAATTGCCGAGAGGCCAGATTCCTGCTTTCGTGGAGTTGATGACCTACTATGCACCTACATTCACCTCCAGTGAATATTACTTAATCATTTCTTGCCAATGTGTTCAAGATTCAAATTTCTACTATGACAATTTGCACAGTGCTTGGACTTTTGTCTCCAGTGCTATGTCTTGAGTTTGAAAGCAGTTTTTGATATGCGCAAACTGGAATTGGTCTGTATGTTTAGATGTACTATAATTTCAAGAGTCTCTGATAATACTATTTTGAGTCAAGATTCGTCAACCTTCAAGAACCTGAATCCATGTACATAATCATGTGCCCAAGGACCAAAGCTTGCATTTGGCTTTTCCCACAAAAATATAATATAAAAAGCCAGAAGAATAATTTTCCAGCTCTTTCTCCTTGCTGAGCAAATTCAAACACAAATGCACTCATATTTAATCTATCACATCCTACAATTGAATCAGTCTATATTCAATTTTGCATTTTAGAATGTGACTTTTATGTTTTAAAAAGTGACCTAGTTTTCAAAATGGAAAATCCTAGATATCAACACTGAAAAATGTACATTATAAAAATCTTAATTTAACCAGAAAAACCAGATATAACAAACTTACTTTTGATTTTTCTTCTTGTTTTAGAAACCCAACTGCTTCTTTCCCCCCTTGAGGGAAAAGATTACTAACTGGAAAATTTCATTTTCTTGGGCTCTTTTTTTGGGGAAAATAAGCAACACATAATTTTCTCAAATGTCCAAGTACAGACATTATTCAGGCAATAGAGCAAATGAAAAGCATACATTTTAAAACCAGGTCTGTCTTAGTTCATCTCTCTTCCCTGCCACCTACCAGGTATATGAGGATGGACAATTTATTTTTCTAGCCCGCTGTTGGCTCACCAGTAAAACAGTGTTGCTAGAATCCCTCCACATGAGCTGGTTCAAAGACTAAACGAAATGCACTCTTAATACATTGCTCATTATGGTGTAGGAGAATGTGCTGGAGGTCTACGCGGACCTCAGCATACATGAGTTTTGCAACTGGAATTACAGCATGATCCGGCTCAAACTGAATGCTTCTGTGCTGGACAGTTTTTGTTTTAATTTTCTTTACGGCTTTCTCTCGTTTCCTTAGAAGACAGGCTCACTTTCCCTGAGGCGGGGCTTCTTATGAGCTGAATGAATGATATCCTAAGCAAGAACAACAACAGAAAGGTAGAATCCTGCCCTTGAGAGGGGCTCGCTGGCCTTCTTCCCTCTGGGTAAGGTGAGCCACTCCACGACGGGTTCCAACACCTTCCCACATTGTTGGTCCCAGATGTGGGATCCAGTTTGGAAAGAGGAAGTTTCAACATCAGCTAACCTTGGCAGACACAAGTTACTCAAAAATAAAACTGGTGATGACAGAGGATGACGATAATGATGAGGACAGCTTAACATGGGGAAAGAGACTTTTGTGTCACAGTCCCTGAGCTAAGTGCTAGGCTGGATTGTTGTGCTGATCACTGGGGAACCAAGGGCCCAGGGGAGAGGCTCGCCCACGTTTATCAGCCTCCTGAAAGGCAGAGTCTGTGTCTCTGAAGCTGGGTGTTCTCTGAGACTTCATATCTCCATTAAATGACTGAGATTGTCCTTGTATACTTGGGTGGATTGATGCTATTTCTAAAGCATGCAATTCATTTCAAGAGGGGAGAGGGTTGGAAATATATTTCTATTGAAAAGAAAAATTAAATGTAAGTGGAAATGTTTTCATGAAAATGTTTTTATATTTCAACGTTTCCCCAGAGCACTCTGATCCCAGTACATCACAGGACTGTGTTAGATTAGAAGGAATGAAAGCAAAATGAATTTAAATAAAATTGAAACTGACCAGCCAGGTTTTAGTCTCTAGATCTCATGAAATAAAGCTGGGGGGCGGGGGACACATAAATAAACCAAAAGAAGAAATAAAAATCAACTCAACTAAAATTTTCAACTAAAATGAGTTTCAATTTTATTTCACAATCTAGTTTATTTTCCTTGCCACAAAAGCTTTTGAATATCCACGAATCAACAGCCACTTGATAGAACCATCAAGCCTTTCTTGGTTGTTTTCTCTCAACCGTTTCACTCAGCACTTTAGCCCATCACTACTAAGTAGTGACCAAAGATGACTTCCTCGTCTTACAGCTCTTGTCATTGCAACTACTTAGTGTTTATTGAGGATCCACATTGAAAGTTCCCAAAATGTGTGCTATGAGCCAGCTGCTCTAAGTGGTTGTATGGTATTTTAAAATGTGTCCAGTCTTTTTATTAGCCCTAGATATGCTGGGAAAAATGAAGTGTACAGGCCTTAGTTACCCTTAGCAAAGAAACACACATATTAAGAGGAAAGTACTTTGTTACTCTTGTGCCTTTGCTTTCTACTGCCTAGTGGTCACTCAAACATTTGGCTCCTCAAATTTCAATTAGTTAAAATTAAATATCTGAAGTTCAGTTCCCCAGTGGCATTACCCATACTAGACGTGTTCCACAACAAATACGGGTTAGTGGCCATCATATGTGATGGGTCAGACAGGAGCATGCCATCAAGGCAGGACAGTCTACAAAACACATCTAGAAGGAAGGAGGAGGAGCAGGTTTCAAGAATTTACATTTATGGTTTGATCTACATTTTGGTAGTTTCATAAAGGCAGTACTTTCCCACTTGTATACAAGTGTTTTCCCCAGGCAGCTCAAGGTATAAACCAAGGCACAAGCCCAACATGTACATATATTCATGTACAATCCTCAGCATCGTCTGCCACCACACTATTATAAAATGTCTTCTTCCTTACTGAAAGAATAACTCACCCGGAACTTGAAGAAGATTCCTGTTAACTACAGCTAAAGGAGTTATTTGCAGAAAAAGGGCAGATTATGACTTTTGGAGTAAAGACCTTCCAGAATTGACACATAAATATGACAACACATAGCAGGTTGTGCTGAGGGCTTCTGCCTTTTGCCCATCATTGTACTAGTAACGCCTACATTCCCTGTCCAACAGTCAGCTCTGTGTGAGCAGAAAGTGACCGATCTAGTTGCTGCTGCACACCCGTTATAAGCACAACACCTAGGACAAAACGGATGCTTAGATTCTTGTGGAATGATTGAATGAAACTTAAGAAGGGTGGTATTTCGCGAAAGAACAGCAAACATCCTTTTAGAACTACAGCCAACTCTTTATATTTGAACAGCAACCCATCCTTTACTTTCAAATGCAAACTTAAAATAACTCAAAGACTGATTCACACAAATATGCATCCTACAGTTCAACATCTTCAGTACTCAGCAGTGGCTCCTTCCAAAAGGCGCAACTATGTAATAATAATGTAAGTTAATATTCATCACACAGTTAAAAGTCAGGCCCAGTCCTAAGCATTTTACATCTGGAATTTTCATCAACTCCTCGCCTGGATGTTTTATCTGCTACAGAGAGGAAGAAAGCATGGCTTAGGGGAAGTTAAGTAACTTGCCTGAGCCATGGGTTGTAGATAAATAGTTGGAAAAGTTCCTCCGGTGAAGACTATGGGCCATGCCAATTATATTGTTTGCTTATACAATTCTTGCTTGGATCGGAAAGGCTACCAATGGTCCTCCTTCAGGGTTCTGCATCTTTGCAACCCAGGGCTTAGCTAAGTACCTTCCTTGTAGGCCGGCATCCCACACAGGTCTGCTGAGCAAGACTCAACAGAGCTAATGCCTTAGAGCTTCCCAGTATGATGGGGCCCTAGGGGAATAACAGAACGAGGAGGAGGAGGAGGAGGAGGAGGAGGAGGAGGAGGAGGAGGAGGAGCAGCAGCAGTAGCAGCAGCAGCAGCAGCAGCAGCAAGGCACACCCCAGCTCCCTCCAAATAATGGCAGAGTGGGATGAGTCACTGGGACCCTGCCTATTACAGAACAGTTCCTTGCTTCGGCCACCAAGTCACATTCTGCCACTGTAAATTGACTAGCTACAGGGACCTGTGAGAAGCTGGCCACACTTCACATATTATCATCTCTTCTCACCAGTGAGAACCTTGGCCCAGTCACCTAACTATTTTAAACACAGAGGTGACAATGATTTAGCCAAAACCAGATTTTGGTCAGACAGAACTCCTGCTACGGGGGGCTTGGACTTCCTGGTTGGCCCAGTTCCTTTAGAGTTTCCCAAAGTCTGACCTCTGAGTATTTATTTTCATAAAAATCAGCAACACATTCAAAATGTATAGGGCTAATTTTTTTGTTGATTCAATATTTATCAAAGTCAGTAGTATAGAAATAAAAGACATCTATTCTTATGGGGAAATGGTAAACATTAACCAAGTTCATGGTAAATGATTTTAGATAACTATCAATTATTCTCTAGGCAATCCTACAGAGTGAGCAACATCTCCATCTATAGATAATGAAACACACACACACACACACACACACACACAATGTGTACAATAATTCACATTTTCCAAGTGCTTGCTAGGTATAAACTCAGAGCCAGGCACAGTTAATCCTTAGGACTCCCCAAGGAAGAGGTATTATCACCCCTGCTCCAGATTAAGAAAGAAGGGCTCATGATCAGTCACAAACCCAGGCACCAGCACTGCAGGAAGAGTGGTGAAGTGTGGACAGACAGGCAGGTCCATCTGGCTCCACAGTTCACGGTGCTATTAAATGAGACTGCTTTCACTGTGACCTGGGGAAACACAGAAAGTTATCCTCCATGGGAAGAAAAGTCAACCCTGAGACCACAGAGGGCCATATCCTAACAGAACATCACTGTCTCACAAACATTGAACACAAGATTGAGATGAAAAACTGGGCAAGGGCCTAGAACAGCAGGGTGAAGAGAGGGTGCTTAAACTGTGCTAACTGGCATACAAGAGGCCGTTCCAGGACTGGTAGATAGGGCATGGCTCTCAGTATATTTTTGTCATTGAAGCACAGAAAAGTCTAGTGGGCAGGCAGCTCATGGGTGTGCACTATTAGTGCGGTAGGTGATGAGGCAAAGGCAGCCTCAAGCTAAATCAGGAAGAACTCAAAGCCAGGCCAGGGATTTTGCTCTGTTTCATGTGGGGAAAGGGGAACCAGAATACTGGGACAGGATTAAGTAGTGATTTGGGTTGTTATTCAAAACCTGTCTCAAGTCACTGAAGAGCCCAGCAGCCAGGGTTCTTGGGCTTCCCCTGCTTATTTGAACAGGAGAAATCTACTTGGCTCCCAGACCTGCTTGCTCTGGCATTCTCCAGCAGAGAAACATGCTTTGGTTATTCAGATGTGACTTACTGGCACTTAAGAGGTTGCTGGCAAGGAAAAACGAACAGGCTGACCAGGCCAGAAAGGAGCAGGTGACGCAGAAACTCAGCAAAAGATGAGTTTAGCTTGCTACCCTGAATAAGGAAGAGGTTCACATGATGGACCACAGAACAAAGAAGGGGGCGGGGTGGGGATGATCTGTCAGACAGAAAAGGGAAAGTCCCAGCCCTGGGCACCTCCATGGGCACAGCAAGGTGCCAGACACACTCCCTAACGTATTTCATTAAGCCTTCAAAATACAGCATAGACATCATAGCTCCCATCTGGGCAAGGAACACAGAGGTGAAGAGAGGTGATATCGCGTGGTCCAGATGAGACCACTAATAAGGGAAGGAGTTGGAGCACACATCATTATACCAGGCTTCTTGCCTCCAGTCACTCACCCAGTTTGTAACTTTGAGTGTCTTCTTGCCTCCAGTCACTCACCCAGTTTGTAACTTCAAAAGGTGGTGTAATGATGCCAGGAACTTTGTGCCCCTGAGGCAGAACTCTGTCCTGGCTCCAGCTTTCTCTTTAACCTGCTATCACCAAGTTATGTACAACTGATCCTCTAAATGAAAAGGAAGCTGAATATATTCTACCCGTAACAGCACGTTATGCATTACTGCAATCATCTGGGGGAAACAGTCTTTGTACAGCACAGTGTGCAAATGGACAACTGGAAGAGATAGAGAGACTGAGATCTGAATCAGCTGATATGAACAACTTGAAATAGAGTTCCTGGGGCTTGGGTAGGTTCTGGAAGCTGCTTTTGCAAACCCTGGCCACCACAGGTCAGGCCTCGTATTTACATATTTATGTCCTCATCGCCTGCATTTTCTGTATGTTCCTCAAGCATCCCATCACTGAAAAAAGTTCAGAGGCGACAGAGGCTGAGAGGGATGCAGGGTGTCATTCCTTTCCCAAGGCTGTAGCTCCACTATATTCTTGTGCAAGTCCCCCACTCAAAGCCAATCTGGAATGACAGCAGGGGCCTGTCCTCCACTCAGAAGGCCAGAACCTCAAAATCATCCTTTTTTTTATTGACAAACTCTCCTGTGAAATACATCCAACGGGCTTTCTTCATAGATTACCTCCCTTTTTAAAAAAAAAGAAAGAAAGAAAACCCTAAACAAGACTGGGGTCATCTGGTCTAGCAGCTGTTTAAAAGGGGCATTTCTGAGCTGAATGCCACAGGCTGTACTTTGCCATCCTGCCTGGGGTTCCTGCTTGAAGCCTGTGTAACGGAGAAACCTCAACCACTGGAGCTGCTCCGGGCCACGCAAATTCCACTCCGTATATTCCAGGTAGCTCTGTCGCAAATAATTCATGTCCACTACACCCCTATCACACTGACTACAACCACATTGTGCTGGTGGAAATGGGAAACCTGATTCAGATCACAGAAGAAGGTAGAAAAACATTCAGTTCAACACAATAGTGCCTTTAAAGGGACAGCGGGTGGGGGCGCGTGGGGGCCTATCCCAAACCTGTAAGAGCAGAAAGCTTTCGAGAACAATTGAGAAAATACAAAATTAAAATTCTATGTGATCCCAACCTGCAATAACAACAGCAGCAGCAGCAGCAGCAACAAAACCACCCAGTCCTTGGAGAGCTGCGTCTGTCTGGGCTACGGTACTGGGAATCAAAATCGATCCAGCCTATCTGCGCAATCCAAAGTGGAAGGAGGCTGCCCCTAGAAAATGGTGCACATCGATAAAGCATGACTTGCCCCGCATGGGCAGCAATAAAAGGAAAACAAGCCAGCACACCTAGCTCCCTTCACTGTGTGTGCCCACGGAGAGGAAATGAGGAAAGCCAGAAAAGGGGCAGGGAGGCACAGGGACTGGAGCTCAGGGCCAAGGGGGCGCCCTGTGGGATTTTGGTAAACAGCAGCCTGTAATGGCCACGGTAAGAGAGAAGGGAAAACAGACAAGGAAGGAAACGTGTTTACAACTGCAGTGGAGGGCGGGAGGCTGAGGGAGGGATTCCCCGACTCTGCACTCAGCCCGCTGGGCTTCGGTGGGGCCCCTGGGTGGCGTCGTGCCTCAGCTCCCCTGCCCCTGGCTTTCTAGGGGTGGGGGTACGGATCTTGTTTATAGGAAGGTTACTCCTCCTCCGCTCTGGTGATCTTGTCCCCAATACTCCTGCTGCATCCCTGCGGGATGCCCACTTAACTGACAAGCGCTCCAGCCAGTCGCCGTCCCGGCCCCGCGGAAAGGTGGAATTTCTCAGCGAGCCGATTGGTCGGCAGGGAGGGCGGGCCCTGGTGATTGGCGTGTTATTCGGAGTAGAAAGTAGTAAACAACCTTGGTCCAGGGGCGGCGGGAGGGCGAGCGGTGCCAGCTCCTGCAGGCTGGCGCAGGGCGGGGTGGGGAACACACCAGACAAAAGGAGCCTCGGCCGCTGCGCTGCGGAGAGCAGGAAGGGGCGCCCCCTCCGAAAAAAGAGAGCCCCAGTGGGCGTCCCCGCAGCCCCTGCGCCAGGACTGCTGACTCGCGGCTCCACGGCATTTCTGTTCTGTGCAAAGCCGCAAAGGTTTTGTTTCCATCCTTTGACTCTTCTTCATGCTGGGGTTTGAAAACTCCCTAGAAGAAGCGAGGGCCAATTTAGACTCTCTCGTCTTCTGTCCCCACCTCCTTAAATCAATGTTTAAATTGTCCTTTCTGAAGCTGTTTTAAATCCCTGTACTAAAACACTGTTGCCCTGCCCACACAATACGCCATTAATGGCACCCTGTTTGCACCAGATGCCATGTTAGACCTTTCCGTTGCAAGTTTGAGCTGCGGTCTCTCTCCAAGGTGCGAGAGTTCCAGAGCATGTATAAAAAGATACGGGAGATGATGGCACCAGGGTCACTTGATTAGAAACAAGCAGTGAACCTGCCTTTTCCATGAGGGTGTAGCTCGCCCGGGATGGCAGACTGCATGTAATTCTCTGGTTGACTCGCCTGACTTGGATCACTATCCATTCTTACTCTGGCTCCACCATCTCCACAGAGGATCCCAGAGAGGAGAGAGCGCCCTGCTTCCAGCTTGGAGGCACTGCTCCCCCAAGTTAGGCAGTGCACAATCTCTCCTAGAGGTCTAAGCAAACCACCATCCTGGGTGAGATTCTGGAGAGGGTCCTCCCCACACTAGTGGAGAACAAGGAAGGGAGCAGAGGAACCAGAGGCTGTGCTGGAGAGGGAATTCTCATTTCATTTATTGTACCTTGTCCTATACTCTGATTAATTACGCTGTCACTCTGTCACTCATGGTCAGACAGCCAGACTATCCAAGCTCAAAGCATAAAGGGCACAAAGGGCTCGGTTCAGGAAGCAAAAGTGGAGCAGGCCAGGGTTGAGGGCTCTGCCCCAGGCTCTAATGCCTGCGGAGGAGCAGGTCCCAAGCAGACTCAAAGAAATTCTCATCCCCAGGCACCCCAGCGACACAAAGCCTCCTGGTCCAGGAATGAGCTCCGTCTCACTGGTTGGCCCTGGCAGCCTGGCCCAGCCTCCCAGCAAGCTGCCTCCCACCAGCCACTTTGTTTTTACCAGGTCCCAGCTCAGGCCACACACACCCTTTCTACAGATTGTTTTTCTGTGCTTTCTAGATCTTACCCCTTCCTCCCCGGGAGAGGCCACTGTTCTCCAAGATTTCTGCAGCTGTGGCCACCCCTCTTTCTGCAGAACAGCTGGGCGATCTGTCTAGGTAGCACCGTGTCACTGACGGGCTTTTACCGCTGTATCCAGACTCCAACGGCAGGTCTGTCTACTTCACTAGATGCCGAACTTTCTGAGAACCAAAATGGTGATCTGTTCTGGTCTATGCCTCCATCAATGACACGGGCTCCCAGGAAGCGCTCGCTGAATGTGTGTGCCACATATTCCCAGCATCTGGTTCTCATCACCATCTACCCCCTGGCCATCCAAATCAATTCCTCCTACCTAGCTCCTTGCTTACATGTTATTTAGGTCCTTGCTCTGCTACAAGTGCCAAGGCTCACACAGCTCCATCCCTCTGTATTTCAGTGTCTCCCTACACACACACTTACTGTTAGGTATGCCATTTCCTCTGCCAGTCATGTCTTTTTCTGCATCCTATGCTTGGCAAATTTCTACTCTGCCTAAAAATCACTTCCCTCCCTTGGCATGCCTTTTGCAAGCCCCATTTGACTCCCATGTGCCCCCAGAGCATCTTAGAGAAGTCTCCTCTCCTCCCTTGCCAGAGCAAAGCTACAGAACTAGCAAGATAAACAGCCAAGAAGCCAAAAGGCAGATTTACAAGAACCACCCATGTGTCTGCCATGGGTCCCATTCCAGTCACCTAGGGTATAAGCAGCACTGCTTTTCCTTTTGTCTCTGTCACAGGTTCCTTCCCTGCTCTCAGCCTGAAGGCTCCCTTTGCCCTTCAGGTCTCAGCTCAAATGTCACCCCACCCCTAGTACACTGTCTACCTGCTGACAGCTATGGCACAGACTTCTTTAGTTTTCATTATGTCATTTAACTCTCATCTTTGCTCTCTGAACATTCACTTAACTTGTATAGTGTCTCCTCTCTCTCAAATGGCAACATTAAGGCATTTTAAGAATCCCAGGGTATAGCAACAGCTGGCACTAACAGTTCTCTGCTTGTACCCCAAAGTAGTAAGTTACATGTTATATGTTTTATATAACCATCCATTTATCCTCCCAGATGGACAAATCTTCATGGTGAGGAAGGGCAAAGTAATAGCGACAAAGTCAGTATATATTTTCAAAAACAGAAATCATATCTGCTTTAACCCAGAATCTTCCTTGTATATTTGACTTTTAGGATCCATCTTTTTTTTTAAACTTAATATATCCTGCAAATCTGTCATATTACCAATTTTAAAAGTCTGCATTCTGTTTTAACAGTTTAAAATATCCCACTGTGTACATAAAGCCAAATTCAGTGGTTCTCAATCTTATTCGTATCATGGAATCACCGGAGTTAAAAAATAAATACATAAATTCATGTTCCATCTTCCAGAGATTATTTTGACTGGTTTAAGACAGTGGTCCCCAGTCTTTCTGGTACCAGGGACCAGTATCGTGGATGACAATTTTTCCATAAGGTGGGGTGGAGGATACCTGTACAATTACTTTGTAGATACTGCCAAATTCCTCTCCACAGATGGGGTGACACTGTGTGCTCCTACCCATGTCGGGGCATTGTTTTACAAGCTTGCCGACAGAGTGTTAGCAAACATTTTAGATTTTTTTCAAACATAACCGAGTGCAGTTTTAATTTGCATTTCTTATATAAGTGAGACTAAACATTATTTCATATGCTTAATAGCTATTTGTATAACTACTGGGTTTACCCTAAATCCTACTGAACTATTAGTCTTTTCCTTATTAATTTCTAGACGCTCTAGTTTGCTTTGCCTTTTAAATTGGGAATATTAGCTCTCTTTGATATTTTTTCCAGTTTGGTATTTGTCTTTGCTTGTGGTTTTTGTTTTGTTTCAGTCTGTTTTTTGCTTTTGTGGTAAAATGGAATTAAACCCAGGGCCTTTAGTGTCCTAGGCAAGCAGCCTACCACTAAGCTATGTCTTCAGGCTTTAAATTTTATTTTTTTTATTTTTGAAAAGTATCTCTACAGGTTGCCCTGGCTGTCTTCGAATTTGTGATCCTTCTACCTTGGCTTCCTAAATAGCTGGGGATCCAGGTGTGTACCACCATGCCTGACTTCTTTACTTACGGTTTGGGGTCATGCCTCCATTTTTGGTTGGTTGTTTGCTTGTTTGTTTGGTTTGGTTTTTGATATTTGTTAACTCATTTCTCATGCATGTTTACTCTTCTGGCTTCTGGAGTTTGAAATGTAACTAGAAAGGTCTTCCCCACTTCAAAATTATACTTAAAAAAGGAACTCTTGTGTGTTCTACCACATTTACAGTTTGCTGTTTACACTTTCACCTTGGAACCAGTTGGAGTTCAACCTGGTAAAGCTGGAGATACCTTCCAGAGGGCAAAGGCTACTCATGCCCCAGTGCTGTAGCGGAGAGTTCATCTTTATCCCACCGATGCATGGCACTACCTTTACCCAGTAACACATTTCCACAGGGACTTGTATTTGTATTTCCATTTTCTAGTCTGTTCCATTGGTCTGTCTCTTCATGTCCTGGTACCTTGCTATTGTAATTATTTAGACTCTGTGGAACATTTTCATATTTAGTATGGTTAGGACTCCTCACTGCTCTTTTTCAGAGCTTTTAAAAAAGTGATGACTTTAGAATCACTCTAATCAAAAGAAGAACTTGGTATCTAAATTATATCAAAGCTATAAACTAAAAAAGGAAAACTGACATTCCGTTAATGTTGATTATCCTGTCTAATAAACATGGTATCTCTTTCCATTTATTCAAGTTGCCTTTTTTACGGTGTTATGTTTTTACTGACTTTGAGGCATTTTCTCTGGAAACAGAATCTTTTCTTCTAACAAGTTATTTACATACTATAGAGGTACATTATGATAAATTTGTTATTTCTAGCAGAGGATGTTTTAGTCTAAACTTTTAAAGGAACACAATGGGATGGAGAAAAATCATGAGGCAATACTTTTAATAAATAAATGTTGAGATCCTCATCAAGCATCAAAGCAATACATTTTGAGGTATCAAAACAAGCAAGTCAAAATGGTATGTGGCATAATGCTGGAGCCAAAAAGGCAGGATTCAAGCTAAGACCATGATGTTCCTCAAGTTTCCAATCCAACAGATGCAGAAACTTTAGGAAAAATATGGATAAGTAGTGAATAAGAACTGATTTAACAAGCATGGGAAGCTGACTGCATGCCTCAGTCCATGCTAAAGGAAGATGGTAATATCTTGGCTAGGTTGAGGGATACATATATTTAAACCAGCTAAAATCCATAAAGATGCTGGTCCTAGAATGTGAACATATAAACTGGGTGACTGGGCTACATTTCACATAAGTTATGATCATCACAAGGCTCTCCTGAAGTTTTAAGTAAAAAACAAGATTTCACTTCCATAGCCATATGTTTTAAAGACATGCCCCTCTAAGAATAATCAGCCTCTCACTTGAAACCTAGATGTATTTTCAAACCTAGATGTGCTGACTGGAGGCTTCAGAGCACAGATGTCCAGCTCAGATCTCCTTCCAGGAAGATCTTGTGGTCCAGTTGCAATGTCACTGGCTGACAGCTTCCAACTGCTAGTTTTTCTAGGGTCCATTTCAGATGTGGTCCAAGATCACACTTCTTGGGTAGTAGCTGGTCAGTAAATGAGCAAGCAGTCTGTCCAACAAGGGGCCTCTCAAATAAGCACCTGTTCCTCTGGGCACCCTAAGGACATCTAAGGTTCTGTCCAACTAGAATCTTGGTCAGGAGGCCCCCCCCGCATCCACCATCTTCCCCTTCTCTTGCTTCCACCAGTTACCCTCAGAAAACCTTTTCCATCCTTATCTTTATCTTGGGAAAACCCTAAACTGCAATTAAGATGTCTAGAAAATTTGGGGAAGATACTAAAATCTCCATCTAGTGTAGGACTGGACAGATCTGCATGCAAAAGTAGGGCATTTAGCTCAGTGTCGTAAGCACCTGCCTGGCAAGTGCAAGGTCATGAGTTTGATCCCTGGTACAAAAATAAATAAATAAATGAAATCTGCTGTATGTATAAGTAGAAAGCCTTCAAATCACACCAGTTAATACGCACTTGAATGCTTCATCCAGTTTTCAGAGTCCTGCAACCTTCCATGTTACTGATGAGCATTTTCTGAATGCTGAACGTGTATGATGTAGTTGCTCTGGTTCAATTTATTCCTTATAAATCAAACCAGATATGACCTTTACTACTATAGTAACACAGGAAGACCTAATATAGAAAAGAGGCGAGAACTATATTCAAAGGCAAGCAAGGCTATATGGTGCACACGACTCCTCTTACCTATGGTATGCTGTCCAACATTCCTAGCTTGTTGGCTCAGGGTCCAGGAGCCAGTGAGGATGTGGTCTGCCTTGCTATCTTGGAATACTTCTGGGCTTAGTCTCTGTGCTGGGGGGCTGTCCTGCCTTTGACTTATAAAGAGATATAATAAGAAGCAACAATGTAATATATACATGTAATACTGGCTCAAGGATATACTTTGTTTATGCCAAACTTAAAACAATAATCACACATTTGTTTAAAAAATTATCCTGAGAAAGTATTTACATAATTTCCCTTGATAGTATTGATTTATTTAACTCTTAAAATTAATCTTGGGTGGTAGGTGGGCTATCCGTTGGCTTTTACAGTTTCTTAAAAGGCAGCATGAGGATCAGTACTGCCCTTTCCTTTATTCACCCTGAATCTTCTAGCCAGGGACCTATTTGAGAAGGTAGGCTGGTGGGAGCCAGCACCCAAACAGCGCTTTGCGGTACTGTTAAAGAGACAGACCAACAGACAAGTCCAGATTTGCCCAGCTTGTTAGTGGAGCTACTGGGAACAGAACATTCCTTCAACGTATTTGAAATTACAGGTACTTTAACAGCAAAGATCAGTTATACTGAACCCAAAATTCTCCTAACCAATTTATGATTTACAAATTTAGTAAGGTTATGCTTTTTTTTTCTTGTACCCAGATCACTCTGTCCAGGGAAGCATTAATGCACCCAAAAAGATACCTTTGAATAGTTTTTCAGAGAAACAGCAGAGAGACAAAAAAATTAATGGAAGATATTAAACTGCTCGATAATATGGTATGAATCCATGGCCAGTATATGCAGAGGACTGCTTTTTATGCAAGGCCTATACAACTTGCATAATCTAAAATTTTTGTAAGTTGCTTCAGAGTCAACTTTTTTATCGATGTCAATGAGACAGAGATCTATACAATCAAGGTAAGCTTCTTTCCTTGGGCTGGTATGAGAAATTCCTTAGAAAAAATTATACATTGCTTTCAGGAAAACACAAGCTAAAGAAGAATAGAATTTCATAGGAGAAAAGGGCAAAATACCACAGGGAAAGGCAAGTCAAAGACCTTACAAATGAGGAGCTTCACTCAGGCTTACGCCCATAACCCTGTGTTTTGTAAGGCTGCCAATTCAATTTTATAGTACACATTTTTTAGTGAATTAGGGCACATCTAATATTCACTGTATCTACTATGCCATGAAAGAAGATCTTAGGAGAGTGTAATAAAAAATACTACTTTAGAACCCTTATGGGCAAATAGGAGCTGTAGTACTAATCACTGTAATTTCCCCACCAGGATCACTAGGTGAGGCACTAGAGCTGCTCCCTGCAAGGGTTGGGAACTAAAGGAAGCAAACAGTGATTCAGGTGCAGCGGTAAAAGGAGAATAAAAAGTTGCCGATCAACTGCACATGGAGGGCTGTGCAAGCTCACCTCCAAGGACAGCAGTGACAGCAAATACAAGGATATGAGAGCGGGAAGGAATGGGGACGAGATGGACTGACTCAGTTTCCAAAATGCACTTGCACAGTGACTAGACCCTAAATCAGGGTAGAGGGAAAATAAATTCCAAAGCACAATTCACAGGGAAGTCACAATGCCCACCTTGTTAATAAACACACACTGAATAAGTATCAGAAGCGTATTTACTCTCGGCGCTACTGAACACCTATGGAGTAGAGTATAAGCAGAGTGTGCCAGGTTCTGGGTGTGCCAGATCCCCCCAGGGCTAATAGAGTATGCAGCACACAGGAGAAGCTCCAGGGCAGAGTGCAGGGCATGTGGAAGGGCCTCCAGGCACTGGTGACAGTGCCTCCCTGCTTTCCTTCTCTGTCTCTCAGCTATCTTAGAGGCCTGGTTCTGAAGCACTGCAACTTCAGACAATGCAAATGTAATTATAGTTGGAGCACATTCGCTAACAGAAGGGGAGAAAGATTGGCATGTAGGAGCTGCATTAAACTTTTGGCCTTTTCAAGGCTAAATGATTCTTAGGGAAGACATAAAACGTTCCCGGTGATTGATTTAAAAACAGATTTCTTGCAATTAACAGGTCTAAATCTATGAAAAAAAAGAGGAATATTTAGGGTAATTTCAATAACTTCTTACTTTTCCTAGTTATTTCAATTTGTAACAATCATAAAATCCCTCCATATAGAAATAGGTATAAATATATACACATACCATTATACTCCATAAAAATTTTCTATTTTTTTAATTTCAAGGAAATGTCAATTGTATTTGCATAAGCACAGCAAATTAAACCAATTTATTTACAAGTAGGCATGGCTGCAAGATTAGGAAAAATGTATTTAGCTGTATATGACATGACTCACCCACCACAAGTGTCAGACACATTTCGGGCAGGGTATTCAGTAGAGTTATAAAATATCTCTGGAAAATACTAAAATTTTCAGGACTTAAGAGTATTCCTTCCTTGTGATCCTTATCATAACACATAAATTGTGGCAATTTATTTAAAAAACGAAATCATATTCTCTTTATCTCTCAAATTTATTTAGAATTGGTATCTTATTCTTTCTCTGGAATTTCCTTTGCTTCTTCTTTTGTCAGTAAATTAAATTACTTTGCCTCCCACATACATAGAAGTATTAATTTATGAAAGAGATAGCCATATGTCATATCTCATGTAATTCTATTTTACATTTCACCTCTACCCAGACTTATCTAACATGAACAAATAGATATTATTTGCTACAGTCAGAGTGAGAATTATCTAATGCCACTTTCACAGTCATAAATTGATTTTTGATTAATGTTTAAGCAAAAAGCAAACAAACCCATCTGCTCTGAAAACAAACAAACAAAAGGAAACAGCAACCACACGGTTCACAGGAATTTCTGCAGTATTAGTATGATTCAGAGGCTGGTTACAATGGATTCCTTCTCACTGCTATTATGAAAACATACTGCTGACAAGAACACAACTTCATATCTACGTGGAGTTTCTTCCCTAGCAACTGTTAATTTAATAAACTACTACTTATGGCAAAATAAAAAACAAATCCACTCTAAAGAAAGCTCAGAAGACCTGCCACCAGCAATGAGTTATCTTCAGCATCCCTCAGTGGGAGCAAAAGACATTTCGAATGGGTCTTTCATCTTTCAGAGTTGTTCCCTGCAAGGGTCAAGTTAAGAATGAAGGAAAGCTAGATATTTTATCTCATGTGGGACAGCAAGTGCTTAAAGATTACTTTTTAAAAATATTTTCAATTATCTATTCTGTATGTGAGAAATTTCCTTTTTTGTGCAACCCAGAGATGGCAAAACTTGAACCAAGGAAAGCGAAGTAAAAACCCAAAAAGGGCTCTGTCCTGCTGATTCCAATACCTGTGGGGCACACAGTGCCGCAGCTCCCATACTGGCTGGCAGACAGCTGTCCTCCACTTAGACGGAATTTATCCTGTTCTGTTACGGAGGTTTGGGGACATACAGCTGTATTAGTGGGAATTTAATTAGTACCAAGGAACTGCTAGGAGTCCAACTTTCTGAGGGGGAAAAAGAGACACCAACAACAAAACAAAAAAAGTGGGGCATAAATCTAGTGAACAAAATAAATACAGGTTAGGATCTGGGAAGGTAGCTCAGCAGGTTAAAGAATGGTGAGCATTTTTGGTAGCCAAACTAAGACCACACATACTGGAAGTAAACAAAGGACACACCTCCATGGCACAAGCAGAGAAGAAACCTGAAACTTTGAAAAATGTAGTCTAAACCTGGTAACAAAGACTTTAAATTCCACTGGCTCTGTTATATATAGGCTATGTTACATATATTACTATTTGCTAGCAGTGCAGTCAGAGGGTTGTGATTGAGTTTTCAAATAGAGAAATGAGCTCCCACAAGATGGATACCCTCAAAATGGACGAGTCCCTTTGTGACTGTATTTCCACACAGACTCACAGAAGACTGTTTGTACATATCCTATTTCACCCCTGTAAAAGACTCTGTTTCATTCTAAGAGTTTATGTCAAAATTGTTCTTCAAAACCTTACACACAAACACACACACTGACCCAGAGAACAAGGGCTTTTGTCTTTCTTTGCCAAAAGACAGTATTTCCTGAAGCCTGATTTAGCCTTCAATTGGTGGTTAGGATTTTGGTTTCAGGAAAAAATAATTGTATGACCATCCTAAAATAGAAAGAGACAGAGACAGAGAGACAGACAGACAGGAAGAGATAGAGGCAGAGACAAAGACAGAGAGAAGGACAGAGAAAGAAGAGAAAACAAAACAAAACCTCAAAAGATTGTCAACACATCAATTACATCAACCTTTCCTAATTACAACTCTGCATTTCATTATTCCTCAGGCAAAATGAGTACCTTAAGTTCAGCATGCCAGGTAAACTAAGCCTTTCTTGTCCCTGTTTCACAAGTTTGTTTTTATAAACATGCTCTTGTCCCCCAGACAGAGCTAGCAGCACAATGGTCTGTTGTTCAGCATAGCCTTGACCTCCACAGGACAATAGATTGTTTTCCTCTTAACCCCCTTGGAGTAAAATTAGCTTGAATGCAGAAGTCTCTTCCTTATCAAAGGAAGTAAAGGAGTAAAAACAAAGCAAAACAAAACAGAATGTATGCAGCATCGAATTCTAAGCCTAGGTGACATAAAAAGGGTAGGTTCTCAGCTGGCCAGGATGGTACCTCCATCACCTGTGTTCACACCTCTTTAAGAATAGAGAAAAAAGGGTTTGTTCCAGAATTTTCCAAGGAGGCCATCTTAATTATCACATTGGAGAACTTTTTAGTTAGAATGTTACTCCTTTCTACAGAAACAAATAAAACAGCAAAATGAAACACTCCAAAAAAAAAAAATCACTTTGTAAGGAATGATTACAAGATGTTCATCTTGAAAAAGGATGCCAGTTGTCCCTTTGCACTAAGACGGAACTGACAGCAGTGTAAAAGCACCTTTTCCAGAACTTTCTAAGGAACAGATGAAGTTCCTTATAAATGAACAAGCACAGGAGAGGGGAGCTATCCATGTGCCAAGAAACGGAAGCAACTCACAGCTCCTGTCCTGATAGCAGGTGACCAGAACAACAAGAAAGGGCAACAAACCCCCTTCATGGTAGGGTAGCTTGTTTCTCCCATGCACTTTACAGATGCTTTCAAAAGTTGTTTGTTTCTATATTTTGAAAGCACTAAATATATGGAGTATTTGTTAAACACAGGCAGAATCACCAGTCGAGATATACCAACTGGAACTCACGGATGTCAAAGATAAACAGGGAGCCAGGAAGGGTGGGAAGGCACAACACCAAGAGAACAGAGGTCACACCTGTGCCAAAGCTGAATGGGCTGCAAGAAATGCTCCAGTCACCATAATGATTTTCTTTTCAAAGCTAATCTCAATAGAGTCAACGTGTCACCAGCATTTTCCACTACAGGACTCTAGTCAGCTGACTTCTATTAGCCACGCCACAGGGAATTTTTGGCAGCCTATAAAAATGTGCTACGTTAACTTCATTAGGATGACAGTAACACTTCTTTTTTTGGCATTTCCCTTTTCTTAAAGACACATCCACACTTTCAACAGCAAGGACTTGGTAAAGCAAGGACTCCAGCACCTTTTCTCCTCTACCTTCTCTTTTTGATAAGGTCCCTTCTTACTTTTTCTCAGTAGTTTAGATGCTACCAAAAGGAAAAGGACATTGTAAAAAGTTTATTTTGCTACCACAAAAAGCAAGATTTGAAGGCATGGGGTTTGCTATCAGGACGTGCTGTTTTTGTGTCTCTCGTCACATGGGATGCTGGCGCCATGTGCTGTGGCGTCACTCACATATCCCACCCCCACCTCCGAAGCCTGCACTCCAGAGGAGAGAGGCTCTCTGAGAGTCTGCCCCGTACCCTGCCGACCCAACTGTGTGAGCTACAATACCCAGGAAGGACAGGAAGGAGGGACTGCATGGCTAAACTAGGAAAGAGAGTGACTTATAGAGGCCAAAGTCCATCACAAGGGCAGTGGCAAAGCTTGGTGGCACAAGTGGGCTTTTTAGGGAGAACCTAAAGAAAGGGTACCTGCAAAATAAATAAAAAGCCTAGCCTATATTAGCAGTTTTCTTAGGATGACAGACAAAATGACAGCAGGCAAATCACTGTCTTTCCCAAAGGAAATGAAGACCCAGGGGCTATCTGAAGGAGCAGACATCAAGCTACTGTATGAGGACCAACACCAGGGCCA
Source organism: Hydrochoerus hydrochaeris (assembly GCA_004027455.1). Taxonomy (NCBI): domain Eukaryota; kingdom Metazoa; phylum Chordata; class Mammalia; order Rodentia; family Hydrochaeridae; genus Hydrochoerus; species Hydrochoerus hydrochaeris. The sequence goes on along the minus strand of PVLA01001268.1, from coordinate 227,921 downwards.
ACAACATGGTGGTGGTGGTGGTGGTGGTGCTGGGACCTCTCCTGGACACGCTGGAGGCGGCACTGCAGGGAGGGACTGAAAGCCACTCCCAGCAGCCAGCACGCCCCACAGGATGGCTGAATGGGGCCCTTCAGTCCATGAACAAATCTGCAGGTCCTCCTGTGCTTGGCACTAATGGAGGGTACCTCGGAGGCTACTGGGATCTCCACTATCTGGGGCACAATTTTTGCCATGAAATTACAAAGACAAATACAATCTTGTAATAAGGAAATGTTGTTTATCTGTGTCCTTTCTCTACCTACAGCTAACAGAAAATGTGAAGTCAGAGTGGTGTTTGAAGTAACATTTTCACGTCTGAGACACAGAGGGTGATGCCACTTGTAGCTACCTGAATCAGCCAGCAAGATTCACTGTGTGAGTCGTGTGTGTGTGTGTGTGTGTGTGTGTGTGTGGTAGGGGGAGTAGAGGTTGCTGCTGCTGGTGGTATGGGGGGGTCTACTCAAAAGTAACAGAGACTAGAGTCTAGCACTATATATTCTGGAGCTAGATTGACTAGGCTTATATCCCAGATGTGTCATTTACTAGCTGTGTTTCCTTTAACCTCTTTGTGCATTGATTTTCTCATCTTTAACGTGGGACAGTAATTATATGAAAACTGAATTAGAATATGTAGCCATGGCTTAGACTACTACCTCATATACAGTAAGCGCCAAACTAAATGCCAACTATTAATGTCACCCAGGTATGAGCTCCCTGGAAGCAGGCTTGCAAGCTATAGCTTGGCTGACAATGCTGTCTGTGAAACCCAGTGAGTGGCCACTTCATTCCTTAACCAGCCCTTCAGTCCTCCTACCTTTGGTGGCCTTGGCAGAAGCTTGAGGTTGAGTGGAGAATGGAGACAACTGAAACTCCTCGAGCAAAAGCAAGAGCTCTGCCTCCCCCACACACACTAAGGATGACTCCTGTGCTTTCCAGGGTCTGTTTAGTGGTCACAGGACAACAGGCAGGCAGGAGGACAGAGCCTGCAGTAGTGGCAAGAGAGCCCAACACCACCTCAGAATTACAGCCTGCAGCTTTCTGGCTGAAATCTTATTTAACTTGTCCTCTGTCCCATTTCTGAGGCCCTACATGGATGCTCCGGGCACTGCAACCTAGGGGAACACGCTGATCAGATCAACCTGGCTGGCACCAACCTTTGACCTCAGATTCTAGAAAGGTCTGGATGGGCAAGAGTATGACAAGCCATGGGCTGCAAAAGCATCAGCTTCCTGTAGGAAGAGCCTTGCCCAGCTACAAGCAGGCAACTATAGAACTCAAGAATGGAAATGAAGGCGTCCCAACCATTCCCACTCCCTAATAACCATCTGCCTCCCAGTAAGTCCTAGAATAGCTTTAGCTCTTAACTCCACAGAAAGCATTTTCAACTGCAAAACCTGGAGCAAGAGGCAGAGGATTTTCAGGATCATGTTTTAGTTTTCATTGTTTTACATTCAGGATGCAAAGGGCATTTTAATGTTCCTCTTTCTAAATACAGTTAGTTTTGTCCCCCCCCCCCCCGGACTCCATCTTGGTCTCATTTCTAGTAGCTGTGCATCAATAATGTATCATTAACATTAACTTGGGAGGATTTACAGAAACCTCTCTTAGCTCCTCACAGAACAGTTAGCCTTTTGGAAATCTGTAATAAATTCAAAAGCATGGCTAATTGAAATCTACAGATAATCTTAGGAATTCTTTCAGTCAGCAATCTCAGCTTCCTTTTTTTCCTAATCTTTAGCTTGTATTTCTGATGCAACTTCAAAGAGATCCATCTCATTTCCTTCACTGGCCTTTTAACCTTCTGGTGTAGACGCTGCCAGAATAGAGATGGTCAAGTGCAGTTGCTTACAAATAAAACCAAGTAGCAGGAAAGAACTGTGCACTAAAGTGCTAGTGGTAGAAAACGAAAAGGCTGAATTAGAAAATCTAAATTCTTTCCAATAAAGGTGAACCCCAAATCTGTCCAACAATATCCTACCAAATAAAGTCTGTTTATAAAGAAGCAATGAAAAAAAATCAGTATCAGAAAGACTCTCGGGTCAAGAAAGACTCCAGCAGCCTTGCCAGTGCAGTAGATCTGAATCAGAACCAGGGTTAAGGCATTCCACAATGTCTCCATGTCAGAGAAGGCAGGCATTGTCAGGATTCAGGAGCCTGTCCTCCTTCCAACATTTAAAAACATCTCCATTCTTTATGAGTCACCTTCAGTCATCTAGAAAGTTACCCAAAGAACATGTGTTGAAAGCCAGTGTTGGGATTAAGTAAGGGGAGCTCTCTTCCTTCCTGGAAAAAGCCAATGAACAAATGTAGTGGAAGATAGCAAATTCCCATGGGAGCACAGCAGCACTAGCTGGTGCAGGTAAATACCACAGTGTGATAAGATTAGAGCTTCCACCCCCAGTGTGCTGAGAAACAGAACATCTGCATAGTCTCCAAGCCTCAACCCCAAGATATCGGTGACTAAAGAGGAGAAACTTGGCAGGCATCATCTCTAGGCTAATATTCCAGTGCCCAAGGTCAACATCACCTGCAAGACATCTTGACATCACCCGGTCATGATGTGCCGAGGACACTCTCACTCTGTAGACTGTTCCCCAAAACGTGTAAACTGACTCAAGTGAGGAGAAACATTGGAGGGAGCCCAGCTGAGACACATTTTACAAAATGTGACCGGTACTCCTCTAAGGTAGCAAGGTCATGACAATCAGGGAAAGACAGGAACTGTCATACATAGAGGGGATTAGACAGCTACGGCACGTAAACGGAGTGAAGGATTCTGAAACTGAAAGGGGGAGGGGCGTCCACAGAAAACCTGGTGAAATCTGGATAAGGTCTACAGTAGAATATTGTGCCAATATTAATTTCTTATTTGCAATAACTGGATTATGGTTATGTAAGAAGTTAACATTAGTGAGAGCTGGGTGACATCTTAGGAACTCTCTGTGCTGTTTTTTAACTTTTTGTAAGTCTAAAATTATTTCAAAATAAAAAGCTAAGGGCAGGGAAAGGGAAAAGGAGACAGACTGACTACACAGCTCATTTTATCCCTGGTGGGTAGAGCCATCCTCACCCCACAGTTGCTGGCTTGGGTTCCAGCTTGGCAGATTTTTGCCATTTTATTGATTTCATAACTGTCAGTGCCACTGATATTACACAACTGAAATTCAAATGGAGCACAGGAGGAAGAACACGAGTCAAAGTCACACTGACACTGAGGAGGAACTACTGAAAGACTGAAACTTTCTAAATGCTTTACATTATCCTCCTGGTCCACATCACTCTCTTTCCACAGGAAAATCACCCTCCACCACACTTCAGTGATTTGGCTCAAGTCCTAAACAAACACTCCTTAGTCAAGACTTGGCTTGGTAGGAAATACAGTCCTAGCAAACGTGCAGGGAGCCACTGAAGGATACGGAGGCTTATTTTACAGGAGTTAGTTCCAGAAGTGATTTGGAGACCAGCGTTCTTCCCAGACCCTGAACACATCAAAAGCTGGCAGCATCTGCCTCTGACTCGTTTTTACCTCCTTGACAGGCCTGTTTCCAAAACCTCCAGTTCTCCCTCTCTTTCATTTGGTAGACTTTCCTAACTGCAAAGTGAATCTATCCTTAGGGATAGACAAATGGTTTTAAAACTACAGAAGCCTTTTCACTGAAGAGACAAATAATTATTCACAGAAGAAATCTCTACTCAAAGTCACAAAAAGTCACCCCTGTCCCCATTAACAATGTGCTTTGAAAGGATAAGAATGGAGAAAAGATGAGTGTTTCCACTCTGCTGGCAAAAGCTAATAACAGGTTCCAACCTGTGTTCCTTCCAGCCAGCTACCTACATGTAAGACCCTACAGTATTATTAATCCTATAGTTTTTACCTCTCAACACAGCCTTCAAATAGTGTGTGTGTGTGTGTGTGCTCATGTGCACATGCGTGGGCATACACTATGTTCTCCTGGCCACCTAAAAAGCTTGAAGTACTTCTGCTAAAGGGTCACGTGACTTCTGGCTCACTATCAGCTTATACAACAGTGCAGTGTCCTGCCTGTAACAAACACAGGCAAGCACCCAGCTATCTAGGTGTGCCCTCTTTTTCCACCATCCCCAATCAAAACTGCTGATTCTTGTGACGACAGTTTCGGCACATGTATGTTCCTATCTTCATTGCCAGCTCTGTATCTGCTAGTTTATGAGGATACCCTCAGTGCTACTCCTCAGTTAAAATTCTCCCAAGTCTGGGGTTGAATGGTACCCTCAAGCTAAATGCAGCACCCACCTAGGGTGCTCTGTCTGTTAAGAGCTGTCAGGTGGATCTGCAAAGGGAAGGATGTTTGGAGATACCCACTTAACAGAAATTGCTTTGTTTTCAGATATTTCTTGTAACCCCAGAGTTCAATGGCTTTCCTGCTTGATCTGCCTAATAAGACTAGAACCTTATTGAACTCATGTATCAATTCTGGTAAAGTGTGGAGTAAGGCGAAAGAGAGCAGACAAAGGAAGGCAGGAGTTGTTTTGTTTATTTTAGCCAGAATCTCATCTTTTCATGAGATAACTCACATAATGGAAAGTACAGATTACACTGCTGAAACTGGAGTGTTTCATGGTTTCTTCCATTTCCTTAAGAGCGCTTTTCATCTAAACATAGATGGCTACTGCCATGGCCAGTGGAAGTGATTCCCCTGGATGATTCTGCCGTAAACATTTCTGGGGCTCGCTCTACTGCTGTCAGACAATGTGGTGATACTGGGGGAATAAAGGGTAGGGCTTGCAAACTCTATAAACTCTTACCAAAAAAGGCACAGCCCAGGGAAGTTCAAGCTGTAAACACGTAATTACAAGACGAACCATTACATGCTATGGAGATGAAATGGACTCACTGCTTCCGGGTAAGGGAGAAAAGTGTGAGCAGAAAAGGAAACAACTGAGTCCTCATAAACCAGCATAGCACAGCTGACCATAAAGATCAAACTCCTGTAATCAGGGTCCATACTATTACTCAACAGAGATAACTCAAGCAAGTTAGCTAGAGTTACCATGGTCCAACACGTAAGTTCATTTGAGGACCTCAACTATGTAAGCATGAATTTTTTTTGGCTGCCTCTAGCTAGCACGTTTATGAAAAACAGGTTAAGTTACTGGCTCCAAATTACTTTTTAATAAAAAAAGCAAACAAAAAAAAAGCCTAGGCTTTTAAAAACCTAGAAAATAATCTCCCTGTCAAGAACATGCATGATTAATGATTTCTGTGATATAAGCTTGGGTATCTGTATTACTAATACATGACATTTCCTAACAGCTTGTAATTGCCCTAAAGGTTCTGTTGAAACTGATATGCCCCCTCCCCACTCCTATCCTCTTTTTGAAAAAGTTCCTGAGTGAATTTTGGAAAATTTTAAACTGTAACTATCAATGGGCCATTTAAAAGCAGGACTATTTTCCAAGCGTTCACATGAAAGTATGAAGGTATTACCAACAAGGCAGAATCACTCACTTCTACAAAACAGCTAATGCCAATAGTCACCCTCCCCCTAGAATCCAGAGGGGACTGATTCCCAGCCCCACCCAGGTCTTTTATAATAAAATGAGGCAGAATTTTCACACAACATAGGCTCACCCTTCCGTATAAGTTAAGTCATCTATAGATGACCTGCAGTACCTAAAACAGTGTAAATGCTACGTCGACAGCTGCCACAGCATCTCGCTTAGTCAGCAATGGTAAGAAAAGGGTCTATACATGTTCACTAAAGATGATTTTCTTTTCAATTCCTTCTTATCTATACTTGGTTAAATCTGCAGGTGTGGAACCTGTGTATAAAAACAACTGGTACTGTGCTTGTGGGGCTTAGGAGAAGCCAACTTTAGGAAGATGCCTACCTACAACCCATTCTGAGACTGGACTAATTCAGTGTGGCCAGATAATGGATGGGACTGAGTGAACCACTCAAGTTGACTGAACTCTAACTAGCACCATTCACACCAACTGATAGTGGCTCTTGGCACTAATGCAACAAGGTCCAGAACACAGTATGACACAACCAGGCATGTTCACCATAAACAGCAGTTCCTACATGGTCCAGATGGGGCAGGCAGGGCTTCACTTTTCTAAACCTTTGTTTGACACGTAAGAAAAGTGAGGCAGACAGAGTTCAAATGAGTTCACACAAGAACTTAGACTGGATATTGGTTTGTCCAGATGGTATACCACATCATGTCATTCTAACTATCAATTTCAGGAGGTGATACCAGTGGACCCTCCACCCAAAGAGACTTCTTTTAGGCAGTTTTAAATCTGGATGGCAGGTCCCTAATGTAGCGCCTACCATTTCTTCCCAAAAGAGGCCAATATCTAACCTGATCTAAACATATGGACAGGTGGAGGTTGTAGCTCTGTGAGATAGCTCTTGCTGGCATGTGTCAAGTCCTAGGTTCAAAATAAAAGTTACAAATCTAAGCGCTGTAGTTTAACATTTGGCTCCCCAAAAAAGACCAGGAATGAAAGTAATTATCATCACAGATAGAGACTATTTAGGATCCAAAGTACTTAATCTGGTGATAGTACTATTTGCAATCAGAAATTGGCTTCACAGCACCTTGAGTAATAGGGACCAGGTGATAGTGCATCAAATTCCATAAAGCATAGTTTATATTAAGTTCACTGATAGACACAGCAAGTAAACATAGTTTAAGAAGTCAATTCCAATATTCCAATTTAGCATGAGGTAATTTAACTACATCTGAAGAACGGCGTAGAGAAAGGGGCCTGCAGCTTAATAGGACATCGTACTTACTTTCAATTTAGTTTTAGAGGGAAAACTATACACGCAAGATAAGTAATCAAGATCAACATTGCTAATTCATATTCTGGGAGACATGTCAACATACATCTATACATATGTTACCCTTGATCTTTCAGGCTCTTTAAAGGGTAATAAAATGCCCAGAATGGGGTTTAAAAATACCCTACTTGCAATGAGGTTAAATGTCTCTGAGGAAATCTAATAGCATCAAGTTTCACAAATTTTCCTTCCTGGTCTTTCCTTCATTTAGATATGCAATGGGCCTTTAGGATGCACTGGGAATTAAGAGAATAAGAGAAACACTATAATTCTTGCGCCCATGGAGTCATAGGATATGTATAATTGAGTATCCCAAGACATAATCCTTGCCCACTCAAAGTTTGCCCTCTCCTTGGGCACACAACATCTGCATACAATGATAAAATTAAATAAAAATCGAGGGCCAGGAGGTAAATGTAGAGGAAAAGGAATTTCCTGAAGTTTAGAGAAAGAGAGCCAGACACAAGAGGGAAGAGAGTAAGGGCTATTTCCAGCAAACGCAAGTGAGCAAGAAGTCACCCAGATAGGAAATGTCACTGCCAAACACTAGAGCAAGGAGGGTGCAAAAGAGGTGGAGTGTGTGTGTGTGTGTGGGGGGGGGGTCCTCTGACAGGTAATGAGCTGCACTTATGAACACAATCTATGCATGGAGAGAGTGGCAGAGGGATGGGGGGGGGAGGTGGACTTAGGAAACTTACGCAGGAACCTGCAGCAATCCTGAGGTAGAAGGAAGGGTGGGACCAATGGAAAAGAGAGTGTTTAAGTAGAAAAGAATTGGCAGAATATGATGACAGATCTCTCAAGGTTTTGAGCTTAGGCCAGTAAATCACCTCTCTACAGTCCAGAATACAGGTTGGCTTTGAAAAACCAACATATTTTGTTTTTTATATGTTGACTGTGAAAGAACAGGAATCTTTCCCAAAGTATGCATCTAGGGGAGACACCGAGATGGAGCTTCGGGGAAAGTAAGTCCAGACAGAGTTTACGGCTATGGCTGTGAAGGAGAAACCCATGAAGGAGATGAGTTCTCTGAGAGCTCCCAGCCCATGCAGAAAGGAGGAGTACGGAAGGACAGTGCTGCCCCTGGGATCTGGAGGAAGACCTAGGTAGATGAGCAGTCTTCTCTAAGATCTTTAAGCTGACACGAGTCTGCTGAAGGAGGGAGAAAGGGTGTTTCAAGGCTGGGCGCCGTGGGGACAAACAAACAAGACGTCAAAGGGCACAAGGTCTTTTGGTCCTTTTTGCTTCTATATCAGAAAACCATATTCACGATGTTATGGAACTGTCCCTTAAATTTAATAATATTTTGCTTTTCACATGCAGTTATTTTCATAATTAAATAATTTTCCAAAAAAATACCAAAAAAACACATACAGAAAAATACAACGGTGTCAGATTTCACCAGACTATGGCAATTATCAATTCTGGTCCATCTGAGGTGACCTGGTCACTGGCATTTAGGCATTAAAATTTTTTTGAGTCAGTGAACGCCCACTATTAGAGCCACCCATTTTTCAGGTTCGTCATTGTTGCACTGAAAAAACTGAGTCACAGACTGTCCCCAAACAGTGGCCTGCCTCTCCCGGGATCCAAGAACTACAGCACTCTGCTGCTATTTACAGTACTATGAATGCTAAACAGAAATGTTACAAATTATTCCAAATAGAGGCAAAGCACACATCAGCCCCCTGTAGATCTGAAAAGGTTTGCCAGCAACTCTGGCTTACAAATGCATTCTTAAAAGGAGACTCCTTGTTTGTCAAGTATAATCCTAAAGCATATTCATGACATCTATGTCTAAGACCCAGAAAGAGAGAGAGAAAGAGACAGACAGACAGACAGACAGACAGACAGACAGACAAGACATAGAGAGAGTCTCAAGTTTTTTAAGGTCACAGCAGCAATTGCCATGGGAAAATTACAGGAGTGATTCTATCAAATTAGTACTTCTGCTACTTAGCATCAAATCACCTTAGACATGAATAATGCTAATGGGATGAAAGACAAAAAGGGCATCAGAAACAATACCAGTAACAAGGAATCTAGCACAAAATATTCTTCCATCACTAAACATGTCAACTGTGTTTTGTTGTTTTTTTAAACCAAACTATCTCTTTGAACTGGACTTAGTAAAATGACACATTTGAATAAATGTCTGAATTGAAGATTATTTTTAACTAACAGTTTTTCTCTTTGGAAAGACTTATAATAACAAGGAGCAGTATCCTAAGAAGTGCTGAAATCTGTTTTAATGAATAAAAATAATGTGTGATTAGACCAAGGGTTCTTACTAAGTGCTCTGAGGGTCTGAAAGTAGTCGCTCTCAAGTTGTAGTTCAAATAGCATCAAGTTGGCATAAAGGGTATTAAGGTGTTTAACTGAATTGGTCAATTCTGCAATGCAATGAGATTGTAAGATGAACAAATTTCCTACGTAGTATATATTCAGTTTAAAATAGCTAAAACCTCCAAAATGGAAACATGCAAATAAACACACACACTAAACAAATACATTAGGATAAATAGGTATTAGAAGAATGCTCACTTCGGGACTCCTTTAAATAGTAGGTCCTACATTCATGCTTATAAGTGTTTCTTCACAGATCATTAATTCCTTTGCAAAGAAACTAGGTTGCAGAGAGCACATGGCCAGAGAGCCTGCACTGGAGACCCGCATGAATGTGATTAAGAGGAATTTTGGGAAGCGTGCGCTCTGTTGAAAATGCTTCGTGCTGTTTTCAAAACACTTCAGCTCTCCTATTTCCTCCCCTGGCTTCTAGAGACCCAACCATCTCCCTGGTTGAATCTGAACACATCGAAGAGAAGTCAGATCTATAAATGAGATTCCAGGTCTGGCTTTCTTGTGCAGCGGAGGGCCTCCTGTCCCAGCATACACTCAAGGTGTGATCTGATCAGGGCGCCTGTCTTACAGAAGTTGGGGGCAGACTTTTGATAACTCTGGTAAGTTTCTGGCAGGAGGTGATGTAGCAACTGAACCAAAGAGAAGTTCTCAGAAGCCTCTTCTGGAAACTGGGTCTGACTGAAAGGTTTAGCCAGATCAAATTTGTCAGGGAGACCTTAAAATTAGTTCTTTTCTGGAGAAATAAAAAATCAAAACTGAGCAGTCTTGATCAAGCAAAACCAGAAGGCAGAGATGGCTCTGAGGGGTACACTGGACTGGGTGCTATCAGGTAGGATCTTCTCCCACAAGTCTTGGTTTCTTGGGTGGCCCTCTCACCTACCCCAGATTTTGAAGACTTTCTACCAGTGAGGAACCTCTTGCCTGACTGGCCAATGAGCTTTGAACTCATTTGGGATAGAGGGGCATTATCTCCTCAACCCTCAGTTTTTACTGCCGAATATAATAAGAAAACTTTTCCCTTCTGACTGTTAGCAGTAGTTTCAATAACCACGTGAAATCAGCTAAGTGAGAGTTACTTTGCCTTTTGTAAATGGCCTTTTAAACCAATTCACATCAGCTCTAAGTACCTAGGTTTACCAAGTCTGAAGACTGCCTGTAGCAAACACTAGAATGCAATTTCTTCTTGGCAGTTCTCCCTCACCTACTTCCTCTTTAGTTCATTAGAAATGTAAACATCACCCAAATGGAACAAAGTGGTCCGGACTAAGGGGGTCTTAATGGTACAAGTGCAAATCCTAGACGAATAAGGCACAAAGCAGAATTCCTCCAGATTCTAAAGGTAGCTATAGCACCTCACCAGAGCATTTTGCATGTTTTCCAAGAGCCATCTGCTCTGAAACTCCTAAACTCGGGTCTGAAAATGAAACGAAACTTCACTGTCATATTTATCATTCATTCTGTGATTTGGTGGTGGCAGTGGGGGAAATTATACTGAAAATTTTTAGCCAAGCAGTCTTTAAACAGAAATACAGTTTAATCCGGACACTAGAATTCAAATCCCAGTAACACAGCAATTACATTTTAAAATAAACTATCTCCATGTTCTTGCTTCAAAGAGAGGGTTTCATGGGCTCTGAAGACATTCTAATCCTAGGCAGCCGTATGGCCGGGCCAATTATAAATCCCATAGACTTTCACACATCACAGAGAGCAGCAGCCTGCTACAGGAGCAACCCTTAATATTTTATTGCCTATTCAGGTGTTAGCACTTTTGAGATGTACTTGTCAGCAACAAAATACAGCACTTCCTTCTGTCTTCATCACATCAGTTGCCAGACAACTGCACAGAGCTGAAGTGGGTAATGTTACAGTACAGATTTCCCTAAAACATTTATCGATGTCATTGATAAACAATAGAAATTTAAAAGAGATACAAATGTGCTCTTGGAACCTTAAATCTTCCTCCCACCGAGGCCTGAGAACTTAAAATCTTCATACACCTGGCAGAGAAGAAGGAAAACAAATTCCAAAGGAAGACTAGATTTATGGCCTAAATATGTCTTCCTCTAGAATATTTAATGCACTTAAGCTTTGCTCATTCCATACACTTTGAGAATGTTCTTCCACAATAAATTACAGTAGCTGCATCTTTCATTGAAGCTCACATAAATATCCTTTTGCTTTCAGGAAACCAATTACAGAACACTAAATCATTTTTACATTGCTTTCCAAAAATCTTTAAATTGCCACATGGACAGTGCATAGAATCAGAAGAAAAATACAGCTTACATATTCTATCATTCAGTCTTCTATATTTGGCAAGTTAAAACCCCAAGAAAGCGCTGCTTAAATGTTTAGGTTATTTCAGAGTCTGTCTAAAGGTATCAGACTCACTAAATATTTACTGAACTCCTGAAATGCGCAGGTGCAGATGTGGAGCTGGGATTTGGTCTCTCCATGATTTTAAGGTTAAAACCACTACTGACCAGTTGCTTTACATGCACTTACTGCCCTGACAGGTGCTGCCCTACCTACTCCTCACATACAGCACAGTGTTTCATTCCACAGCATTGAGGAGAGGTGGAGTTCACCATTCCATTAGAAAGCCAGGGAAAGCAATGCTCAGCACAGTAAAGGTTTTGGGGTTGGGACACTGGAAGAGCTCCCCAAATCCCACAATCTTAGAATTGATCAGTATATTATTACGACTATGATGTCATCGAGACTATGCCAAGTTTGTGAAATAAAGAACAAAACAACATAGGATGCAATCAACTCCTAGAGAAGAGACTGCAAGCTACTACTGCAACCAATTTCTTAAAGAGAGAGAGAGAAAAGATCTTTACTGGGATTGATGTTCAAATAAAAAGCATGGGAAGGAATTCCAATCAAGTGCAAGAAAGCATGAGTAATGGCATGAGAATGGAGGCAGGATAGAGCATTTTAGCAGAACCTGCAAGAAACCAGTCCAGTGACCCTTGCATCTACAAAGCTGGAAAAGATAAGCTTAGGTACCTACGGGAAAAGTGAAGTCTAATTGGGGTTTCATCATAGACAACAGGGAGCCATTATGAATTACTGTGAAAAGGTGAGTATCTCAACCAAGAGGACACTGTAAATAAAACAGGTGATAATTTACTGGATGGAATAATGGGATGGGAAAGTTGCATGTAAGTAGAAACTGACTTAGGGTAGAGGAATTCAGACTGAAAAAGTAAGGGTAAACAGGACAGTCATTTCCAGAAGAGCAAAGAAGACAGGGAAGAAAACTCTTGCCAAGTCTGGCCTAATTATGTGAGCCCCTTGATTTTCACCAGGAAGGAAGAGGAACCAGGTGGGTGGGCACAAAGGCCCTTGCTATCTTGCAAGAGAAGAACTGGCAGCTTTGACTATCAATGCTTTCACCTCCAAAATGGGCTGCAGTAACAAGTCCACCCTGAGAATCACTCTACATCCCAGGCTACCTTCTCTGGCTCCCAGTGCTGACCATGCAACAAAAGCATTTTTAAGGAGACAATCAATTCCCATTTCAGTTCTGTTTAAAACCACAACATTCACAAATGGCTAGGTGGTAAGGGGTGAGCACCAGTCCAAATATCATGTTGCTCCATCTTAGGATGTCTGGTCTTTTTCTTCTTTTCCTTCTCTCTGAATACACTCAAAAAGAGTAGTTAACCAAGTTTGTTTGTTTGTGTATGGTGGTTGTTTTGTTTATTTAAACCAGGGTGGCCTACAGTGAGAAATATTTCCTGGAAGGGCTTTAAGTCTTGGATCACAAACAGAATGGGCAGCTGTGTAGAAACCTCTGTGATAATGAAACCAAGAAGCTATGGTTGTTAAGCTCAGTGAATATAATGTTAAGCTAAACTCCTGGGTCTGACACCAGGAAAGGTGCAACCGCAACTGGAATCAAACCAAACCCTACCCCACTGCTCAGCTGACAGAAATGTTTTTGGCCATACTGGTTGGGCAGGACCAGAAAATAAGCTGCACATTAGTCTTCAAGCTTTGCAAAAATCTACCAACTTGTTAAGCTGCATCCTCCACGTACAGCCAAGTTTCATACAGTGACAGTTCTGCATGTGCTCTTTGGCAGGCGACTGCAGCTTGGTGGTGGGAAGGAAGGATAGCTTAAGCCATTACTCTTGTTTTGTGGGCATCTGAAGTCACTGCCAGGCATGTGACACCTACTGTTCCCATTGGTTCAGAGTGACATCACTTCATTATTCAACTTTGTTTGCATTTCAGCTTCCCCCTTTTCAGGGACTTTGGGCTCTCACCCAGCCAAGTCACTTTAGAAGAGAAAGACAGAGAAAGAAGCACGTCTAATGCAAGTCATGAAGAACCAACAGCCTTTGTGCTCCTTAGCCTAGTTTGTAAGACGGGAACTGGTGAAATAAAGGTTTCCATCAATACCTCAGTGGTGTGCTGCTTTCTTCACAGTGTGAAGAGGGAAACAGGAAGAGGAGCGAAAGGTGGCTGCTGAGCCTCGCATATGTTAAACCTGACCAACTTCAATAAAAACCCCCAAAGTTTGTTTTCAATTGGGAAAACTATAAAGTGGAAACTACATGCACTTCTATGCTGGAACCTCATTTAAATCACTCCCGCTCTGAAACTCAAAAAGGACACTTCTAATTTACTCAAAGGCCACCCCTCCCTCCAAATCATTAGCCTTATTTTATTTCACCTAACTCTACTATTTTTACATTTAGCAATGTGACCACCACAAGTTGGAGCAACCCCTTTCTGATTTGGAGAATAAAAGTTTATTCTGATTGATTTTCCATATTTAATATAGTGAGTTGCCCAAGAAATCACAAAATGTACAGCTCAAGAGTGACTAACTTTGTGTGTTCAACTGAAAAAATAAAGCTTCCTGATAGGAGAATGAATAGATGAATAAATTAATAAGAAGTTATATAAACCCAAACAACTGGAAGCCACATGGCTCTGCCATGAAGTTATACCAGCCTCCAGGTTATACCAGCAATAGGTTAAAATCATTTTAAAGTTCAAAGTAAGCTTAATTCTTCACTTTACGCTAAGACAGGAAACTTCTCTCAGGTTTGAACTTTATTATCTTGTAGGAAATGTAGTGACATTAACCAAATACACAAAGTCACCTCAAACCTAAAAACATGCCTATTAATCCCAATCCTGTGCTGATTTGTTCCCTGCCAGAAACAACACCAAGAGATGAGTGCATACACTCCAGAGAGCTCCACCGGGACCTGTGAGGCAGGACCAGGACTGCACCCCACACGAGATGCCACAAACTTGTGACAAAACAGCATCCACGACCGCTTGCTCTGAGGAGCACTTGCTTGCTAGGTAACTGCGTGAAGGTGGCTCATGTGTCTAAGGACCTACAGAGACAAAGGTAATTTTCCTCCTTTCTGAAACTCTAACGTCTCCTTTCTTATAATCTCACTGATTTGCTCTGCCTAGACTTGCCAAGTCAATTATTATTTATCATTTATAGAAGGGCGGCAGACTCTGCAACTATTTCAGCATTTCATAAACCCTCTCTGGTGGAATTGCTTGTGGAGAGTAAGCGGAATGGAGCTGGGCTGGGGTCACAATGAATATAAATGTGGGTGTCTCTTGTCTCTTTGTCCTTCCCATCCTCTGCCACTTCAAATCTAAGCTCCATCGGGCCAGGTATCTGACACCTGAAGAAGCTCTCTGCTTCAGTATCAAAGCACATTTCGTCATGCCTAAAACTCTTCACCTTTGTAACTCCAATTGTCTCAATGGTGTACACTGGCATTTTCCAGGAGAGTAGTACTGGTAGCAGGTAGAATCCAGAAGTAGATACTAGCATCCAGTTGCCTTCAATTAAGCCAGATATGAAAGTTTTTGAAACACATGAAACAATGCCTCTCCACTGGAGGGGTGGAGAGTTTTTCCAACAAAAATGTTTTCCCATGTATGCAATTCATTATTGCTGCACACAACCCTAGAGCATATCCAGCAATATCTGGATTGTTCTGATTGTCACTTCTAGGAGTTGCAGTGGATGGGCAACCAACTGTGTGCTAACCAGGGGAAAGGCTTTGCCAGAATCAGATCTTGCTGGCGCCCCAGTCTTAGAATTCCATTCTCTAGCACTGTTAGAAAATAAGTGTTAGTAGTTAAGTCACCCAGGCAGCAACATTTTATTATGGAGGAGGCCTCAGACCATTGACTAGCAGACTCAATTTCCCTAGTCTGCTGGGCATCAATCTGTGCCTATCTCAAGGCTTTTTCCTCTTGCACTTTTCCCCTAAACTTCCCATTGCTAACTCAACTACCCTCAGCCTCTATGTCTACACAGCCTAACTGAACACCACCCCCATCACACATTTGCCCACTCTGCACCCTGAACTTTGATGACAGCACCCTGTGTCACATCTTAGGTACTCTTCAACAGCGCATTACACCTGCTCACTATCTGCATCACTGCTCTGGAGTGGAGTGGAGAACGCAGAAAGTTTTCCTGTCTCCTTCATGGATCAGGACAGGACATCCTAGGTATTATGAACCTGACTTTGCAGATCTTGGATTTAAACAACTGGGCATTTCCAGCCACTTTCTAGGCATTAAGGTTATATGAATGTGCTCTGCCTGCTGATTTATCTTCCGCTCCCACCTCCCCAGAGACAGTTGTCGTGTTTGTCCCATCTCGGGTTCCTCTGGGGACCATGTGGGACAGGAAGGAATCATTAACTGCAATACCCAGTTACTCACCTTCCTCCACTCTGGGGGACATGGAGGCTCAAGATCACACTAAAATTCAGCCTAAACAAACATCATCCGGGTAAAAGGGAGCACAGGGTTAGTCCTCAATGTTTATGATCCAAAGAATAAGATAGAATTATTTTAATGAGATTTACAGGCAAAAACCAACTCTGAATTGCCCTAAGCAAGAAAAATAAGTAGTCAGGAAATGTGTGGCTGAGGGATGCTCATGGACACCTCTTTGCAAAGAGGGCATTTGGGGATTTGGGGAAGAGGTGGTAGATGGATCAGTGATACCAAGTTCAGGGAAAAACCAAAGGTAAGGACGTCCACACACAGCAATATGAGAATGATGGTTCTGGGAAGACAAACACTTCATAAAACAGGACTCCGCAGTTCCTGAGGTCTACTGTGTGTCGGGCCCTGAGCAGCTCTTGGAGTTACCCCTGGGAATCTCTGGGACAGTTCTGAGGAGAGGCTGCTGCTCTAATCTTGGAAAAGCTGGCAAGAAGGGTAAGACTATGATTAGGGCCACCTCAGCAGCCTCAGAAGCTGCAGAAGGAGAAGAGATAGGGTGAATCAGGCAGGACAAGACAGGGCAAGTAGGGATGGGGAGGCCAGAAATGGCACACAAAATGCATGATGTGAAAGCAGAACAGGACCCCTTCTCCTTTCTGTAGAAACATATGGTTGAGGACGGATAGCATTCAACCTCAGACACTGATTCAATTTGCAACCCCCTTGTTTTATTTGAATTCAGGGCCTTTGCACTGAGCTGCATCCTTGGCCTTTTTAATGTTATTTTAAATGTTTATTCTGAGACAAGATCTCCCTAGATCACCTAGGCTGGGCTGGAACTTGCAATTCTGCTGCCTTAGCCTAGCAGACTGCTAGGATTATAGACATGTACCACCATGCCTGGCTTGTATGCATTTTTTATTCTGAGACAGTGTTGGCAGGTTGCTAAGTTGCCTGGGCTGGGCTAAAACTTGCTAGCCCTCTGCCTCAGCCTCCTGGAGTGGTGGGACAACAGGAATGTACCACTGCACCTGGCTTTGTTTAGGTTAGTTTGGATTCCCCAAAGGTCCACGTGTCAAAGGCTTGGTCCTCAGGGTGTTGCTTTTGGGAGGTGGTAGAACCTTGACCTGGATGTTTTTGGGTCATCCAAGATATGCCTTGAAGGGGACAATGGGACCCCAGCACTTCCTTGTTCTGACACACACTCCTGCCAGGCTGTGCGGCCTCACCTACTGCCCAAGCCACAGGGCACCCACCAAGCTGCCCCCAAGCCAGAGGGCCAACCAATCCCTGCCAGGACTTCCAATACTGTTGTTAACCAAAATAACTCTTTTCTCTCCACAAGCTGATTATCTTAGGTGTTTGTTATAGCAACAGGAAGCTGAGTAACAGACATGAACACTGAGGAGAGGAAAGACTGAACATTTCAGCATTTTCACTACTTAGGAGTTGAGACTCAACGTCAGCCAAGGTGGAGGCAGAAAGTGGGCAAGAGAACCAAGATAGCATCGAGGCCTACAGGGACTAGAAGGCAACAGTGGGACAGCCACCCCATGTCAACCTCAAGTACTGCAAAGCCATCTCCTCCTCCATCATTCCCAGAAACAAAACTGGAGGTGCTCTGAGTTTCTCTGCCTCGAATGCTCCCACACAGGGTTACAAAAATCCCTCCTGTGGACAACACAGGCCCCGTCCTAACCTCTGAGTGGTCCGGAATGGATGGGACAAGGGGGAAAGCCCGGCCATCCTCCCTCCCTCATCTCCCCAAATCCAACCTCTTCCAAAAACATCAAATATTTTCTTCCATAAATAATTGCAATAGGATGCCATAGCTTTCCCAAATAAACAATAGCCTGATTGTGCCCTGTCTGCCACGGGCCCAGCCCAGTACACACAAAGGCTGCTTTCACAGGCAGGGCTCTCCCCAGAGCAGAGAGATGGGTAGGCGCCCCCCTTCCTCATTTCTTCAACAACTTCATAACGGCGATTCCATTAAGAAGGAAGCAACAGGAAGGGGCTGTGACCACAAGGAAAAGGAGCAACTCCCATTAGAGAGAACGACCATTGTTCATGGTTTTCAGTTGCCTTCTGACCCCATCTGGAAAGCTCTCCTTTCAGAAGAGGCCTGGTTGGCTCCAGAACACAGATTATGTCACTTTCTATTGGTGATTAAAATTAGTTATTAAATTTCAAACTGATTTTAAACTGTGATAATTAACTCTGAAAATGTTTCTGATCTTGCATCTGTATTTCACACCAGTTTCAGAATCAGAATTAAAATGAGTGCATTTTTTTTTATATTACTAATTCAGGTTTCCTGGGTGTTTTTTCCCCCCCTCCAGGACTGAACTAAATAAAAGACAAAACTCACCAAGCTATAGCTACTGCTTGACAAATACATTTATTGGTGTTGAAAAACATGAGGCATTAGGTTCACTTTCAGAACTTTAAGTGTGACCCCTCCCATACACACAGATACTGTTACAACATTTCTATTAAGGAAGTTAAAGAGTGGTCTTTATATTACAATGTTTCAGAATGGTTATCCTCTCAGTCAGAGCCACACTTTAGTTAGACACAAACAGGCTTTTTTCAGTCTAACTAATGATCTTTCTCTGTAGACCATGTCTTTTGCTCTGCTGATTGAAATAAAACATAGTTGCACATGGCTCATACACTGAACCCCGCCCCCAAGGTCGTGAGCACGTATGCTTTAGTTTTTAAAGCACAGAAGGCTGAAGAGGGCAATGCTACACAGGGCATAAAAAGGATACCTGACCACATGGCATGGTGCTCTTCTGAAGTGATTTATCATTCCTGCCAGTAAGAGTAACTTAAACTCAAATGTATTTTAAAGTTTAATCTTGGTTTCGCAACAGGATCTGGTAAGAAAAGCAATTCACAATCATGAGCCTCACTGGTAAGGAAGCTCAGCTACAGTAGGAGAGGCTGAGTGATTCCTCATCTGACATTCTTCAGTTATCTCACAGGGCTTAAAACATTCAAGAAATGTATTTACATTTGCATGGGCTTCACCCCTGGAAGTACCAAAGTTCAGCTATGGTGGATTATTACATTTCAGAACCTCTTCTGGACCACCATTCTGTTGGACCATGTCCTTGTGGAGCCAAACTAATGAAAGGGTTGATGGGTCTTCAACCACTTCCCTTCATTTAAGCATTGTTGTTGATTCCTTTTGGTTTTGGGTGCTTTGTTGTTGTGGTGGTTGTTATTACTGTTGTTTCCTTTTTGGTTTGTTTTATATTGTTTTCTTTCTGCAGTGCTCAAGATCTAACCCAATGCCTTGCACTTCTAGATGAGCGTGCTTGACCACATAACCACAGAGCTACACCTTTAGCTCTATAAAGGCAATTCCTGATGCTCAGGCTCTCTTACACCCTTTTTAAAGTCTCACAGTTTAGGCAAAGGAAACAGGCTAGGGCCACTCAGCACTGAGTCCTTTGCCCTTGGTTATTTCTCAGAATGTGGCAATCTCGAAGTACTTCAAAATGCAGGGATACTGCTATTCAGGTACAGTGAGGCCAACAGATCAGGTAACAACTGCTGTTGAAAAGGAAGTTACTCATCATTCCAATGGGCACCACTATGGGACACGATGATCAATCAGGAAGCAGAAGAAAACATGAACAAGAGGTTTTACTGTGGTTTCCATGGGAAGGAACTGCCCAGGTTTACCAATGGTCTGGGTGTCCCCCAAGGGTCTATGTGGTGGAGGCTTTGCCCCCAGGGTAAGAGTATAGGGAACTGAGTAGTGGAACCTATGAGATGGGCCCTAATGGGAGGTCCTTAGGCCACTGGGCACCTTGCCTTGGGGAAAGATTATGCTGGGACTCACAGAAAGGTTGTGTAAAAGAAGTAAGCTGGGCTCTCCCTCCCTGCTGCTTGTTGGTTCCAAGTGTGTTTCTTGCTTCCACAGAAGCCTCTGGCACTGCTATCCACTGTGGTGACTCGGACAAGGGAAACTCTCACCAGAGCCTATGCTACGCTGTCTGGACCTTCAGCTTCCAAAGCTGGAGCTGAATCAACTTCTTTTCTTCATGAAGGCAGCCTCTGTCAAGTATTTGACTAATATGGAGCAGAAGAGGCAAGGTAAGCAGGCTTAGCACTGGCACATCTGAATTATATTAGCAGGTTATGGGAAGACTAGAGCAGGAGATTATTGGGCCTGAGTATGAAATTCCCTAAAGAAGGTGGTGGGGGAATTGAGTCTGAATTGGTTATTTTGTATATGAAGGTATGGTCCTTTACTCACTAAAAATTGTCTTGCTGTAGGATTATCTCTTTAGAGTTAGGAAAATTCCAAAATGTCAAAGTATCAAAAATATAGAAAAAAAATGCAAGATTAATACCGAAGGGCCAATTAGGTCAAGGCCCCAGATAGTAACCCTCATCAAAGTCAAAGGAGACAATGGGAACACCTGAAACGAAGCTCCCACTACGCCAGCCCTTCTGGAAAAGCCACTAAAACTATGTTCATTCTTTAGTTAAAGACCAGAAAAGCAGGTGAGAAAGGGAGAGGGTTTGTGTATACAGAATAATGGAATGATGATCTATGAGATCTCCTTGAATACATTTCATGGCATCTGTGAAGACTGACTTCCTTCCTTCCTTCCTTCCTTCCTTCCTTCCTTCCTTCCTTGAATCTACTGGGGATTGAACCTAAGCTCATGCATTGCTAGGCAATGCTCTACCACTGAGCTACATCTCTAGTCCACCTGTGAAGGTACTTGATTAGGGTCAAGTCAATTTGGAGTTGCCCTAATAGTCAACCCAAAGACAAAGCCTCAAACAGGGAGCAAGTGTGGAAATATGTATAAAGATCAAGTTTAGAAGTATGACCTAAATCTTGTATAAGAATTGTTTTCAAAACCTTTAGAAACAACAGTAACAATGTAAGAATAATACAAATGATGACAAGGCTTAAAGAGCCAGAGAGTTCAAGGGGTTTTGCTAGTCATGTCAATAAAGCAGCAGTAAAGACAAAAATACAATCTTCAACTACATCCCAGAAAGGTCAACCAATGTCTTGATGAGATTTCTACAGGGTGTGTCCTCCAAGGGGGGACTCGTTAATGCTCAGGGCTGTTGTTGAGAAGAGTTAAAATAGACTTTATCAAGTGGAGAGTAAAACCTCTGGAATAAAGAACAGGTAATGAATAGCTACCAATATTTAATCTGGAGAGGGAAATATTTGGAGGCTATACAACAGTTATCTTCAAATACTCAAAGGGGTAATTATCTTGAAGAGATATTTGCTTTTTACGGTTCACAGGATACAAAAAGACCCAAACTATATACACAAGTTAGAAAGAAGTAGGGTTTTGTTTGCTTCTATAAAGGAAGAATTTTCTGACATTCAAGCTATCTGCAAATGGAACACGTTGCTATAAGATTACGAGTTTCTTGCATGTGAAGCTTTCCAAGTAGAAACTGGTTGGTCCTTAAATACACAGATACAGTCTTTTCTGTAAAAAAAGTATGCAAGCCATACTGCTTGTGTCCTAACTACTCAACTCCCCCACTGTAGCGTCAAAGGAGCCAGGGGCAACACTTAGCAAATGAGTGTGGCTGCATCTCAATACAACTTCATTGGGGGGTGTCTGTGTGGCATGATTGCCTGGAGTTGGTAGTGCAGGGTACAGTTTGTCAATTTCTGGATTGCACTTAAAATCATTTGAATTTGATTTTAATTGTCACCTGGTAAAGAAGGCTATAAAGAGATAACCACATACACACATAAACATTCAATAATATTTATTCCCCCCCAAATTAACATATTCAAAGAGACAAAAATAAAACCCTTTTTACTTTTTTTGGCCCTAAAAGAACAGCTTCAGTTGGAGGCTGGAGTGGGTAATCTTACCTCCAATATGTTGTGCTGGCTCCAATAGGCACAGAAATTAGATACATAGGTTCAAGTGGAGTTGATCTAATGCAGATTCAAAGCAAACCCCCAGCATGACGCCTGACCTCCAGGAAGGCAAAGAAAAGTGCAAAACAGTAACGATGTAAACATAAGACAAAGGTGAAAGGGTTAACAGCTGAAAGGGTCAGAGAGCTCTGAGGGAGGAAGACCCCATCTCCCCAAGCTGGGTGCACAGTGGCTTCACTCTATCCATTTTAGATAGTTTACCATTTTCCCCATGACCTACCCTCATGTAGCTGATTCAAAAAAGTGAAGATCTGATTGGGGTCATCTTGTCTCTCAGGAGGGAGCACCCTATTGAGCTCACACCCAAACCTTGTCACTGACCTACGTGCCTCTTGGAAAAGCCAACCTACACATGATGGCCAGGTGGTGGATTTTCACCCCACAAACCAACTACAACGTGCAGAACATAATTTTAACCAATTAGGACAGAGGACAGCAACGTCAGGAACCACATGCCTAAGGCACCCTCCGAGGGCTGTGTGGGTGCTCCCGGGTCTCACAGCCAGCCGGTGTGCAGCACTTTACATTGGAAAACAAAACCAACAAACATTGTGTTTAAGTATTCCTCAAAATCCAAACTCATCTCCTCTGCGGTTGAATCCAGAAACTCTGTCTGTTTGCACAGGATTTATAATCTGGTGTCTACTCAGTGGCTTTATAAAAACATGGAAAGAAAAGATGGCAGGTAAAGGGCCTGCTAATTCACTGCCAGTTCACCACTGTGGTTCACGTTTCTTGCCTGGCAGGTCAGGCAATACTCCCACTGCCCAGAGCCCTGGCACCAGGCAAGCCTTTGAGCCAGCAGCACTCAGGAGGCAGCTGAGCTCATGCTGCCTACGTGGCTCCACTCCCAGACTCAGCTCAGGAAAAGCATCCTTTCCAGGCTCCTAAGCCCCTGAGCTAATGGAGTCCAGTCTTGGCTACCCTGGGAAAGGTGAATCCAAGCTTCCAACAAACAGGACGTCCTCAAGCCACCCCCTACCCTCAAGTACTGCTGGCTGGTCTGGCAAATCCCTGTGACATCTCTAAGGCTGCCTCTATCTCCAGTGCATTCAGAGTACAGACATGAGAAGAGTACCCCTAACAAACTGCCCCAGGGTCTCAGACAGTGCTGGAAGATGTGCTCTCTTCTGAGTGTTCCTTTCTGGATCAGAACATCATGACAGCCACCTGGCTCCTGAGGAACCAGTGCAATCAGGACAGGTGAGTGTCTTCAGCAACCTCTTATTTGAGCTGTTAAGAACAACCTTCCCACATGTGCCTGCCCCGGAGTTTCTGCATAAATCTGTAAGTGCATCAAGAGTGAGGACCACGTGCTACTCATCTTTACAACCCAGCGCTAAAAACCATAATGGTTTGCAGTGTTTTCTCAGTGGATGTATGTTAGATCTATCTGCAATTTCTGTCCCCATGTTGGTGACACAGTGCTGTAGTCTGAATCCTGCATATCCCTCAATGGCCTGTGTATTAAAGGCCTGGTCCCCAGCTTGTCACTATTGGGAGATGATGAAACTTTAAGGTGGGGGCCTACTAGGAGATCTTCTAGTCCTTAGAAGCTCTTAACGTGCGACCCTGGCTCTTCTTTTCCTCTCTACCCTTGGCTTCCTGGCCACAAGGCAAGCAGCTCTGCTCCACCACACACTCCCATCTCGATGTGTTGCCCTGCCACAGACCCGAGAGCAAGAGGGCCAACAGCTCATGGACTGAACTCTAAAACCGTGAGCCAAATAAACCCTCTCTCTATAAGCTGATCATTTCGGGTACATTTTTAATGATAATAAAAGCTGAGCAACACACAGCAGTACACACAGTAATCCCAAAAAGTTGAATAATTATCCTTAAACCTGCAGTTCTTTCAATGCAAAGCTAGGGTACAGCCAATATTTTAAAACACTGTGAAATAATTATTCATGATGTATCCCATAGCTGGAAAATTTTTGAGGGAGATGAAAAAAACTGACCAGGAAAACAGAAGCCTTTCAATTTTGGGCTTTATATGAATAAATGTTGATATTTAATTTGGTGGTTAATAGATAGTAATAAAATATTAATAATAAAAAATATTTTTAATATTAATATGCTTCCCATCATTAAATATCACTGTACCTTTGGTTATTCTAAACTCCTCACAGGGAGTGCACTAATATCATTCTTTACCATGCCAAGCTGGCCTAAATACCTCTCTTGGTAAAAAAATACATATAAATATATACAAGCATATGTATGCTTATCATTGCTATCACAACATCATTACTGCATAGAAATGGTGTCTCAAATTTCAAAATTTCTAATGATCGCTGGGACTGTTCTTAGAGAATTTTCCAATCATAAGGCAATGTTTACTATGATGGCCTGTGGATCCAATGTTCAGCATAAATTCACAAACATGACTGTATTATTATCACACCAGTCCTGCTATTTCCTCTGAACTCACACTGTGAAAACTATAAAAAATAAAGTCCTGCTACAGAAAGGAAGACAACGGAACAGGACTGCTGCATTAATGACAGTAAAGATACTGGCAAAGCAACAATGCATCCAAGCATCAGAGTGATGCACTGCCACAGTTCAGGCCTTGCTGCAAACTCCTGTGGGTCAGTTCATTTAACTGTCACTCCACGACTATCCCTCAGGATGGGTACTATACTCAGTGACATCTTACACAGGAGGAACAGAAGCACAGGTCTCCAAAGCGGCAGAGCCAGGACAGAAACCCACCCAGCAGCAGAGCAGATGCTCGTGGCATCTACCCTGTCTCAGAGAGTTCATTCATATCTGAAACCAGGCTGAGTATCTAAATGCAACTCAAAAAGCTCAGCACAATCCACAAGCTTCAGATATCACAAAGCAACATAGTTACTGCACAATGCTGCACAATCAGGAAAGTCTCTGGAGAGCTGCTGAAGTTGTGTGGTTACTACCAACATCCACACAAAGGAAAGTCCCAGAGGACAGAGTGTATCAGCTGTATACATGATCTGGTTTATCTGTCAGTGTGTTCAGGATACAGCCTATACTTAACACCCTACTTAGAGGACTCTAAGCTTAATGGCTGATATGTTTTCAGCCACTAAAAACATGAGAATGACCTCCTAGTTATTTGCATTCATAAAGACCCCACTGTGCTACAACTCACAAATCATTTTATGGAAAAACTGAAAGCCAGGTACAGGGCAGTGAGCCCAGGAGTGGCTGGGGAGTAAAAGATTCTGACCTCAATACCTAGAGGCCACATCCCATTAAGTGTTCTACATTTCCCACTATGCATGACTTAATGGTCAGGGCCAGTTTAGGGTCAGCCGTGCCCTAAAACTCTGATAGGACAATCCTCCCTTTCTCAGAGTTTGTTTTCTACAGTTTAAGTTACCCATGGTCAAACATGGTATGGCAATACATAGAAAATTCCAGAAAGAAAATAACGTAACTTTTAAATCATACGCCAGTTTGCAGACAATGAAGAAATCCTGCTGCCCTGTTCCATGTGAATCATCCCTCTGTCTATAGTTCCACGCAGTATACAGGAAGCATCCATCGGGCGGGCACTTAGTAGCTATGCAGGTGATGAGATCTACTGTGATGGTGTTGCACAAATACTACTGTCCTGTGGTGCTGGTTTCAAGTCACCCTTATTGTAATTAATAATGGCTCCAAAATGCAAGATAATTGATGCTGACAATTTTCATTACAGTATCTTGCTATAATTATTTTACTATTACTGTTAATTTGTACTGTTCAATTTATAAATTAAACATATTTTACATATATATATATATATATCCATAATATATATAGGACTTCATACTATCTGTGATTCCTGAAATCTACCAGGGTCTTGCCATATATCCATGTCATACTGTGGGGAGCAATTATATCAATATTTTGCAGTGCCTGGGCTTAATGCTGGCATGTATACACCCTTGCTGATCTTTTCCTAATGTCAGCAAATGACTTTTCTGGCCACAGTGCTGGTCCTGGCTTTCAACACATATCCACAAGAAGAACCAGGAAAGAGAGACAGCCCTGAGAGTCAGCTTTTCTTTTTTGCAATGCTGAAAACATAATGAGAGAATTTCCACAGGAGTCCCAGTAACACCTATGTGAAGGTGCTCCTCTCATGTTTATTTCTGTAATACCAATTATGGAAGGGGGCTCCTACTGTTCAGCTGGAACTTTTGTTTTAAAGCTTCTGTGAAGAAATCATTGAAACGGAAGAGAAGGAGGCACTTCAAACCTAAAGATACCAGCAGAGGCGGAAGAGGACAAACAAGGCCAGTGAGTCCCCTGGTCAGCCTGGACGTCACACAGAACTCAGTGTACCCCAGGAAGGCTTGGACATGGGCACGGCTTTACTGCTGAATTCCTTCCTGTCTGCAAAAGAGCTCCACCCCTTCTCCCATCACCCCTTCCCCATATCTTGCCCTATACTTCTTTTCTACTCGGTCATTCCAGTTCCATCATTAGTAAGCCAGAAACAGTAATATAAACTTCTTTTTGAGGTTTTGCAAACCATTCTAGCAAATGGCTAAGTCCAAAGGGAGGCACTGGTTTTACTTGAGACTCTGCAGACAGTGTAATGGGAGTGTGGGTCTCCAGTGTCCCTAACCATCAACTGTCGTCAGGGCCTCTAGGGACTGAGCCCTTACACCTGTGGAGGGTGACGCTAACTCTGAGTAGTCAGTGCTGGAACTGAATCAGATTGTGGGGTACCCAGTTGGTATTTGTAAGGTTGGAAAATGGATTACTGCTACAGAAACCCACACATTTCATCTGAAGTGGTATGAGCAGATATAGTTCAAGTCCTATGTGAGTTTATAAAAGAAATAATTTATGGTACTAACTTATCAGCGTAACTTCAAGGTTTCAGAGTTTCTTTTAAAGACTTAATCAGTTAAACAAACTATGCCAGGCAAATACTTCCTCCTGACTCTCCTTCAGTGATCACAGGTAGCTACCCAAAGGGCAGTGAAAACAGGTGGCAGCGGGGAGGGGCTGCACTTTGGGAAGCTAGAAACCAGGCAAGGGCCAGGCAGACACAAAGTGCTCTGGATGCTCTGAATCATCCACAAACACATGAAGAGGGAAAGCACACCCGGCTCTTCCTGGAAGGGAGGATTGGGAAACACATCAAAATGACTGTGCCATCTGGCCATTGGTTCAAAAGCAGGGGTGAATGGGCACATGCTTCGGGGTAAGCAATCTCAGAGAAACAGCTCTGCAAATGACTAGAAACACTTCATGCTCAGTGAAAAGCAGTCTTTGGAGGCACAAGGAGAACAAGACCTATGTGGACACTCTTTACCCTTTGCTGTCAACTCTGGCAGCAAAAAAGTTTAAAGGAGTGTCTTCATATTCAATTTCAGTGCACATGTATGAGTCTTCCATAATGTTCCACTTACACTTCAAGATTTAGGCTGCCTGTAAATTCAAACTTTATACAACCATCCCTGAAACAATACCATCAAATCAAAGAAAGATTCTAAACTCTGACAAATAATTATCCTATATTTCTTATCAATGAGAAACCACCATTTATTTCTTCTAAAAGTTCTCCATAGCTCACCGAATCTTCTAATATATGGCTTAGCCAATACTTTGAGGGCGTACAATGCTCTTAGCCCTAGCCTTCCTAGCTCAACCACAAATTCAGGGACTGGGCACGCATTTCTCGTCCCTCAGCTCTATTCTATTTACCCCGCAGTGTGACTGCATCTCCACAGTCTCAAAGCTAGGTCAACAAGTCACTGCCCTTCTTTTAAAAAGAATTTATCTGTTTATTTCTTGCCCTCTACTTATGCCTCCTTCAGTCACCACTTTAGTCCTAAGCCAGTCTTCAGTGAGCTGGCTACCTGTAACACTATGCAGAAATAGAAGATTATCTTGCAAAATGGCACGATAATGCCCCAACAAGACATTTCATGGCATTCGAGAGCTAAAGAGAAGCAAGATGAAAAGAAAAATCCTTTACATAAATAATAGTAATTGTGTGAAACAGACTGCTCGTTTCCTTAGGATACTTACATCCAGTAAGTATGAGCACTGCTTTGTCAGCCCAGGATGTGGAATGTAGGAAATACATTTCTGGGACCTGTCCATTTACTTTTCACTTTCTTTAGCACAATCCCTAAGAAGACACAGGGAGTTGTATGTAGGCAAAGGTAAAGAAACCAAAAATTCTTAGAGGAGGTCTGACTCACTCAAGACCAGGAGCTTACAAGTTAAAAATAGAAAATGTGGTAAACAGTAGTACTTAAAGTCAAAAACTCAAGGACTTCCCATTTACAGTTCATATTTGAGTACTATATATGTTAATGTTGTTTGATGGACAAAATTCTAGGGTCTCAACCATGAAACACTTGGATCCTGACACCAGCAAAAGTCTTCTGAGTTTCATGGAAAATCGACAACAAATTGAAATGTGCCTACATTACAGAGATATAGTTCATCTAAGATCAGAATTCATGATGCCAATGTATAGAAAGAATACATGAAATGCATTCAAGACAAATATGCAGATACCCAAAGCTATTTCACTCAAGGAAAATCAATGTTCCACGTGCCAACAGATTCTGCTTCATAACAGTGCTTTGGGTTACCAAGAAAAGGATCCATTATTAAACACAGCAATGTGTTGTCAATCAATAACAATTAAGAAGAAAATTTTAAATATCTTATACACTAAGAAGTAAGCTCAATTACTTGAGAGATCAACTCACACAAGAAACCATTTCAATAATGCTAGACAAAACGCAGATGTTTGCATACACATAAACCTGCAGTTACCGCTGGATGCGTGATTTAGACGTGAATTCACACACAAGCTGCCCTATCTTTCATGGAGCTTAGTACAACACCTGTGTAGCTTTACAAACCGGTGAACGTCTGTGAAATTCTTGTTCTTGACAATTGTGGCTTTCTTGATCTCAGCTCAAACCAAACCGAAACCAGTATTTAAATTCTCATTCTTGTTTCATTCTACTATCTTCCATCTTCTCTCAGTCTTACAGGAAGAGGCCACTGCTGCCTTCCTTAGCTGCCACAGAGGCCAAGGGCAATTTAGCTGGAGCTCCTGCTATGAAGGGGCATTGTACACCTCAAGTTTCTCACTTCTCCTCTTCCTATCGGAACTGTATTGTTCTCTATCCTATGATCACTTCTCTCCCAAAAGTCAAGGGAATCTGAACAAAAAGAACAAAGCTAGAGGCATCACGGGACCTGACTTAGAAATATACAACAAAGCTGTAATAACCACATTGGCATAATACTGACATAAAAACACACCTGCAGACATGGAATGGAATATGAAGCTCAAAAATAAATACATCCACTTAAAGCCAACTAATTTTCAACAAAGGCACAAAGAACACATATAAGAAAAAGACCCATCTCTTTAACAAATGGTGTTGGGAAAACTAGATATCCATATGCAAAGCAATGAAATTAGTGAGAGAAATTCTCTCTTACTATATACAATCATCAATTCAAAATGGATTAAAGACTTAATGTTTAAGGCCTGAAACTATTAAACTATCAGAAGAAAATACAAGAGAAATGCTTTATGACTCTGGTCTAAGCAGAGATTATTTGGGGGTAAGTCTTTATCCTTCTCTGACCTCTATCCTTGTATCTCAAGTCCTCCAGGGATCTGCCGAGGGCCTAGGCTGGGGGCAGAGGTGTTGGAGATGGTAAGTGGCCTGCTAGCACTAAGACAAGGACTAGAACCCAGTCATGTAACTACCAGCCATACCCGATTCTAGCTCGCTATCACTTTCTTCTAATCAGGGTCCCAACCAGATCCCAAGCCTCAAACTACTACTGCACTGCAGAGGTAACAAACACCATTTGCCTTCATGTCATATTCTCAAGACACTGGACATAAGGAGTGCCATGTTGCCTATTACCTAAAAGTGTGACAAGTAGGACCCAAGACTATACTGGGCTACAAAGCCCTCTATCCATTCCTTCTCAACCTACTCTTTTGGGGTAACAGCAAGGAAATGACTAACAATCCTTTCCTTCCTGTTATGGTAGGAAAAGTATTTTTCTTGGTATTTTCCATGCCTAAAGCAGCCCAGATGTGGCATTTAAGGCTGCAGAAGGGTCATGTCATGGTGATGCGCCACACAGGACACATCACCAGTGTTTAACACATTTTAACAAAGTAGAGCAACCAGGGTTGTGAGGAAAGTGACTCTGTCAGGTCATGGTGCTTCAGGTCACTAGCAGGTGAGTTTATAAAAACAAAAACAAAACATGGACATCAGAAGCCAGATGCTCAGTCCACCATGATCTGGACATCTTTTGTCTTTGGCAATCAGGTGCTCAGTGTCTTCAAGTATCTACTTTTTGTTAGCAATGGTGGGTGGGGTGGGTGGGCTCTTTCAGAAGGAAGTCCTTAAGATTTTTGATACACAACTTTAAAGCTGAATTCCACTACATATACATAGCTACAATGCCTGGGGGATGCTCTTTTCAAAAATCTCAAGGACACAAATCCAGCATTTCTGACTTGGGGGCACTATTGTGTGAAGGAAGCAAGAAGAGCCAGCAGGCTTGAAGTCCTCTTTGCTTTAAGCAGGAGGTGGTGTCTGTCCATGCACAAGAAGGTCATCAAGGAAAGGCCTCTTCCTGGTCTCAAAGTGTCCTCTGTGAGGAACCAAGCACTCTGTCCAGCTCACACAGGCAGCTGTAACCAGGCTGCCCTGCTTGCTGGGGGTTTGTTTCAATAGAAGCTTTTTATGCTCGAGACAATGCCTGCACTCTTTGTCTTGCCCCTTACAGGAAGCAGCGCAGGGCGAGGACCAGCACTGTCACACAGATCCCAATTCATATTCTGATGACCACAACAATGGGCCTCAAGTGTCACAAACAGTCACCCAGTGCAGGAAATGGGACAAAGGAATAGGGTAAGGAGATGGCACAGTTAGAATGGCAAACCCTGGCAGAGATCACTCCATCACTGGCACGCAGAGCTCTAGGAGTCTGGCCGAGGAACCCGCCGTTTCTCAGGTGGCACAGACAGGGAGACATAACAAGGCTCTCAGGGGTGACAGAGCCTTCCCTTTCCAGAATGGTTCCCCTGTCCTACTGTTTCACCCTTTTAAAAAACAAAAATTACTATACACACATGCTTGTGTTTAAACTCACTGACAACTGCACAGGGGTGAGAAAAAGAGGTCTAATCTAAATTGCCAAAAATGGACGATATCTTTTAACATAAAGCCTGGGCTAGATGGCTGCCAGTGAATGAAATGTGTTACCCAGAGGCTGGTGTAAGGCAGGCCCTCGCCTCCCCCTTCCGGGCCTCATTCATAAAAAGCTCCAGCAGCTGCAGGAACCAGGACTGGATTTGTGTCCACATTTTCCAAGACAAAGCAAAAACAACTGAAACAAAGGGAGGCATGCAGACACCGCCACTGAGTCTGCTTCCTCTGGGGACCTTTGCTAGGCTTTCAGTGGTCTCCCAGTCTCCTGCTCAAACAGGCGGAGAGCAAGGGGGCATTTTGCTGAGTGGCTTGTTGGCGGTTTTAATGCTAGCACCCAGCATGTTATTAAAGGAATTCCTATCTGCTGAGTCATACCCCATCTCTTCTTTCCCTTCCCTGCTACTTTATTAAAAAAAAAAAAAATCAGAAAGGCTTTTCTTTGTTGACAAAATAGGGGCTGCCAGTTTATTAAAGATTGACAAATTCAGTTAGACCTGGTATCACATTTCCAAAAGAGATGGATTTTTTTTAAAATGATTGCTTTCAGATTGATAGTACAGTACCCAAACTTTGTACAAAGCTTAGGAGCTAGGGGACAACTGTAGTTCTTAATATATTTTTTTCTCCCAATTTACAAACAAAACAACAGCCACTACACTGCATCCAGGCAGAGGTTCTCCCTACTCCAGTTCTTCTTTCCCTGGCTACCAGCCTAGCTTTTACTTCCTCCAAAGCCCAAGGAGGCTGGGTTTTGCAACCCAAGTCTTCAGAAAGGGCAGAAATCTCCATGATCAATGAGAAGCTATCAAAGTTTTTAACTCATCAGCCTTGATCAAAACAGAGCCTGAACACAAAAGCACTCTATAATTTACTGCGAATGATTTAATGAGAGAGAGTATGAAAAGAACAGAATGTAAGAAAGGAAGAGAAAAATAAAAACATTCTTATTGTCCTTATACCATAGCAGTCTTCTGGTGGATTGAGATATAAACTCTCTGCAGAGACAGCATAACCAGAGCTATTAGCTGTTCCTCTCTTAACTCATGCAAAACACAAACAGGGCTTCAAAAGCTCACATAAACTCTGCTACATTTCCAGAAATGTCTAACTTTACTACTACTATCCCATCCTCCCTGGAAGCGCTGGGAACCAGGCTCCCTGTTCCTGGAGTGAGAAAATAAACTCCCCCCATAAGTAAACACTCATTTCTACCTCAAGCCCATCTCCTCCTCCCACCTCTGCCCAGGAACTGACCCTCAAACAAGAAAACAATATGGAGATACCAAATGAATCTTGTGAATGACATGGCCTCTCATTAAACTAAAATAATTCTGTAACATCTTCAGAGGCAAAAAATGTCATGACAGCAAATTGAGAACAAAATAGAGAAGTCTTACAGAAACTATACCAAGTTTTATGAAGAACACAAGCTGGAATCCATAGCAGCTTGTTTTCTTATTTGCCTTTTAATTTGTCTTGAACTTGCTGAGTGTCCCAGGAGAGTTCCTACAATAAGCCTTCAGGTCTATGGATTTTCTGTGACCAAAAACATACTCTGCAGGTAAAGGAAACCCGATTATATAATTCATGATTATGTTCAAAAATTATATAATTCATGGATACAGATGGATACATATTTAGCGAGATAATTCATGGGTACAATGGATACAGATTTAGTGAGATTTTAATACCTAGTCTCTGTTTCCACACTCAAATACCTCCTGGTAGCAATCACCGTGTACCTTAATCCTGGGATGTAGGCATGGTCACCCCAAGATACAGAAACTCCCCTAAAGAACAATAAAATCCATATTAGGACCCAGACATTTTAATCAAGTTTGATTAAATCCATATTAGGACCCAGACATTTTAATCAAGTTTGGATCACTAGATATGTGAGACTGGACTAGTAAGACTCTCTGTGCCTTAGCTTCCTCATTTATAAAACGGGTTTAAAAACAGAACCAACTCTGGCAAGGCTGTCATTAAGTGGAGTTATACAGTAAAGGGTCAATAAATATTTGCTGCTGTAACTGAACGTGTCCCTATGTCGCTCAAACTCTCTATTAAATTTCTGCCACTCATAGATTGAAATCCAAATCCCCGCCCTCTGCCCTTGCTCCCTGGTTCCCGGCACATGACATCTCCATCTCCTCCTCCCTGTTGCAGGTCATCCTATCTGCATGACCCCCCAAGTGTCAGGTAGTCCTGTTGGTCTTCTGGACACTGAATGTTTCTCCCAATCTCCTGCACTACCACCCAGGTCTGAGACTCACCTTCCCTGCTCTACAAGACCTCAGTTTTTGCCCTTGCCCCTGGAATCTCTTCTAAACCCAGCAATGGTCAGTGAGGTCCCAGTAACACAAAGCCAGTTCCAAGGCCTGCCTTCTCTTCTTGTGGTCCAGGACAAAGACCCTACTATGGCCCCCATGCCTCGCATACTGGCCTTTACTCGGCCTGACTCCACTGAGCCACACATAGCCCTTCATGTGTTTTGCTTTCTTATGCACCACCCAAGAACCACTCCCTTCCTTTCCTTTAGGTCTCTGCCTAAAGATCACCTCACTACATACTCTCTAAACGCCAAACATTAAAGAGCACCCCAGCCCTGCCACACCCCAGGCCCCAGCACAGCCCTCCCATCCGTCCTCCCTACCTTTAACAAGGGGCCTTGTGTCCATAGCTATATTCCTGGCACCAGGAACACTGGTTGGCACAAAACAGGTGCTCAACAAATATTTGTGGAGTGAATAAAGGACCCTGTGACAAGACTGCCCCACGTCACACTCTTTGCCACATCTCGTCAATGCTGATCCAGTCTAAGAGCAAAGGTCCCCTCCACGGAAGGCCTGCTCTGAGAACTCAACCTGGGGAACACCCCAACCAGTTGTCCCAAGCTTTTTTAATTCATAGCATTTACCACTGTGTGACATTAAATGTTTATTGTCTGCTGCCTGTTTCTACCACTAGAAAGTTTGCAACTGGCCACAGGCTTGGCTTGGTTCATCTGCTTCCTCAGTGGCTCCATCAGCACAGCAGCAGGCCCCGCACGGGGCTGCTGAATGAGGGGTGCTGTAAACTCAGACAGCAAGGATCCAGGAGAGAGGCTGGGACTGCTTGTCTTAGCCCTTGGGAAACACGGCCCCCAGGTTTACCTTTAAAGGACACCTCGGGGACCTGAAAACACCTCAATTAGACCTGGAGGCACTTAGAACCCAGGGATGTCTGTGCCCAGAGAGAAGCAAAGTTGCTAAATAAGTCACTGAATAAAAGCCCAACATCTGTCACCAGAGATGAGCAAGTGTGTACTCTGCCAACAGTCCCCAGGCAGCACTCCCTGTCCAAACACCAGAGCAGGTTTACCTTCCCCTTGAGTGGGCTTCACAGCAGTCACCATGGCTACCCAGGAGCTGAGGCTCTCCATCAGGGCTCCGAGGGCTCTGAGTGCAGCCAAGGGCCAGCTCCGACATGGCTCCTCTACGCCAAAGGCCTCAGACAACATCCTTAAGAGGAAAACATATCCTGCAGGTCCACGGAAAGGGAAGGTGGGATGTTTGGTGAACCTGTTCTTGTCAGGAGGAAGCCAGGGACCACAAATGTGGCCATGTGTACACATAGCCTTGCCACCCCAAAGAGGGGAGGGTCAGCATTAACAACATGGGGGACCAGCGCCTATGTTAGCACCCCATAAACAAGGTGAAAACAAGCGCAGCAGCACCCCAGACACCACAAGACTTTCAGACTTAGATGTGTGCTCAGGACTCTTAACAAGATTGATTCCGAGGATCAAACAAGTCCAGGGTGAACAGGCACTCAACAAACCCTGACAGAGCCATGACCTGGCTCTGGGCTCTTTGCTCAGGGCTTAGCATACAGGAGTGAAAAGGGGAAAAATCTCTGCCCCTATAAATCTTGTGTTTGTGAGCATGTATGGACACACACATGGGTGTGAGAGAGTAAGAATTTATACAGAAGTCACAGTGATTAAGTCACATTTTAGAAAAGAAGTGTGGTGGAGAAATACAGACTAAAACCACTAATTACAATCCTCTTCCCTTATCCATGGGAGAGGCAGTCTAAGATTCTTCACAATGCCTGGAACCCCACATGGTCCCAGCCCCTACACAGACTATGTTTTTAAGTTACACTATATTTTTTTCCTATATATACATACTTATGATTAGTGTTAATTTATATATTAGGCACAGTAAGCGATTGATAATAAATAAAATCATAGGAATATTCTATAATAAAAGTATTTAAAACCTACAAACTGTCTATTTTTCTACTTCTGCATTCAGTAATTCCGACCACAGCTGACCCAGGTAACAAAACTGGAAAGTAAAATTGTGGATAAGGTAGGTTATTGCTGTATCAACCACGAGACCTCATTAGCAAAGCAGAGGATACACGTGCAGTGTGTGGAGATACCAAGCAGGGATCTGACCACTGAGTGAGCACCAAACCCCAGCAGCCACCCTGTAACACACCCCTGGCTGCGCCTTCACGGCCGCCCTCTCCTGACCCCTGCAGGCACACGAAGTCCAAGCAGCCAGCACAGCAGTAAGGGGGTGCTCTCACCACGGTACCACTCAATGCCTGGCCTTACCACCCTGCCCGCCTGGCTGCCTTCCTCCTGGAGGGCTGCTACTACCTGCACGAGCCAGTGCTCAGGGACCACATTTGTGCTGAGTGTGGGCCAACAGCCTAGCCTAGGACCCATGGATAAAGTGGATGGCACCTTCAAGGCAGAGATGGGGTCAGCCAGGCACAGGAGGTGCAGACACTGAACTGCAGTATTTTAGATTTCCTAGAAGTATCTCATAAAGCAGTTATTTAGCTATCCTACAAGTATTCTATATACTTTCTGTTGCTGTTGGCAGGACTGGAAATTAAACCCAAGGCCTTCACATGAACTAGAAGCACAGCCTTTTTACTTCTTATTTTGAGAGAGGGTCTCAGTAAATGGTTAAATTCCTCAGGCGGGGCTCAGACTCGAGATCCTCTTGTTTGCTACTGAGACTACAGCTGAGGCAGGAAGGCCGATGTTGGAGCCCAGCCTGGGCCATTTAGCAAGACCCTGTCTCCTCCCACCAAAACAATGCTAAAAATATGTTTATTCTGATTTGGATGTTCTGTTTGCCAAAAGGAATTTACTTAGTTGTTTCACATTAGCAGAAATACAAGACAATACAAACACCTCTAAACCTTGAGCACATTCCATCTAGAATCAACAGTTCTCAAGAAATAGCAAGTTAAATCTTTTCTTCAATTTCTTAATACACATAATGTCAATCAAAAATCTGTGATATTGTGTTTAAGCTTACTGCTGCAGGTGAATGGCTTTGAAAACAAAACAAAAAAAAACTGTTTAAGTCTGAGGAGCAAGGTTAAAATAATACAGTCTACAATTTTGTCTTCTCTCACTTTACACCCTACTTCTTTAAATTTTAAAGAAAAATTTGCCTTTAGACTGTTGCCTAAGTGATGCATGCTGGTATCATGTTTACTTTCCCACTTACTTTGCTTATGGACTTGAGGGTTAAATGTTAGGATTTAGGACAGCTTTCTCCCTGAGCAGATAAACCCTGAGGTTAAGGTCTAGGAAAGACCATGCCCTGTGAACCAAGCTGGAGCAAGGCTAAGGTAATTCATCAAATCAAAACCTGGAATCAAAACTTAGGAGAGAAGGTCACTGATTACACAGTGGGAATGCTGACGTCTACACGACAAAGCTGAAGGCTCCAGCCTGGAACAGTGAGGATTAAAAGGAAAAGGGGTTCTTGCTTCAAGGGTGTACCGGGCACTTTCCGGTTAGAGAGCTCTCGGTGAATGGAGATCACTTGGCATTTCAAGTGTTTCCCAAACTACTGTAAATGAAGGGCTTGGAA
The DNA here is from genome assembly GCA_004027455.1 of Hydrochoerus hydrochaeris. Lineage (NCBI taxonomy): Eukaryota > Metazoa > Chordata > Mammalia > Rodentia > Hydrochaeridae > Hydrochoerus > Hydrochoerus hydrochaeris. The sequence goes on along the minus strand of PVLA01001268.1, from coordinate 190,900 downwards.
AGCATTCCATTTTGAAATCCATTGCTGATTTTGTAACGACCAAAACACAGCACATGTCTGTTTCTAGTACAAAATGTTGTGTACAAAAATGCCTTTAATCAGTTTATTTGGGAAACAGAACTTTACACACAGAAAAATCAGACTGCTGCTGCCTCAAGGAGACAGTGTGCCCACTAATCAGCTTCTCGAGTCCATTTTGTAAATAAAAACAGGAATAGGCCCAGGATAGAGAATCAGAAGCTGCCGAGTTCTCCTCTTTTCCCCGCTGGCCTTTGCCTCCTCATACTTGATCTACCTGAACTCCAGGTAGACAACTCCAGCCCTCTGGCACAGAGAGCGCCCGTGCATTTTTTAGGAAAAATCACCTCAGACATCTGTCATGAAATCAATGTCCATCTGAAACGGACCTCGGAGAGCCATCTAATAAAACCCCAAACTAGAGCCATGAATCCCAAACTGCAGAAGTCTAGACAGCTATTTCTAAATGAGCTAAAGAAAAGTATTTGGCGTACAACACCCTATAAACCCGCAGCTATTGGACAAGGTCTCTGAATGGCAGAGCCAAGCTCAGAGCACACTGCCATTTTCAAAGAGCATCTGCTTTTTGATAGGAATGCAAGGAGTGCCTGTCATAGCCAAGATCAGCTGCCCTGCCCTGGTGTATTTTGTTTCATCTCAAAAACTAAAATATTACTATATATTACACTTAAAATCACCCTCATAGCAAAAGTGGAGCTATTTCAATTCTAGCAAAGGAATAGTTACACGTGCTCCAGAATACTCCACCATGAAGGATCCCAAAGATTCAAGTGTTCTCCCTTAGGACAAAATTTTATCTTTGCTGAAATAAAGGATACTAATAATGTACTAAATATATAAATATTCTAAAATACATAACTACATAAATGTACTAAAATAAAGGATACTTTTTTCTTGCAGACCTCTGAGTGTAAATTACAAATTGAGGTCAACACTTGGAAAGGACCTGAGACAAAGTATATTTCTTTTGTAAAGTATTATTCACTAGAATATATATTCCATGGTATAAATATTTAGCAAGGAATAATGTAATATTTACTAATATCTCTCTCCATGACATCTAACTAGTCACTTGAGCAAGCTAATTCCTCTTCCCGCTTCCAGAAGCATTGGGAGTAAGGGTCTCTTTTCTTTTTGAAGAAAAGAAAATGTATTCTGCAGCTGCAACTGGGAGTAACTTGAGTGTGATGCTGAAAGGGCAGAACTAAGCCCTAATAGTGCAGTGATAACAGGAATAGGAGCCTCTGGTTACATGTAAGCTGGCTTTCCATAAACCCTGTAACGTTACCAGCCTCTGCATTCATTACAAATGTTTGAAAATGCTTTTTAAATGGGTGAGTTTATTGATAATGCAAGTTTAAAAAAAAAACAAACCTTGTTTCTCCTAAAGGGACAGCATCTTGCTAACAGTTAATTTTCATGTGTCATTGCTAGCTGCAGGATCTGCTGAATAAACAAGTATTCCTTCTGACAAAGAAACTTCAATATAAAACTTGACTCTTGTGAAATTTTATCATCAGGTACAAGTGATCTGTAGTGACTCACAGAGAAATACCCAACAGTACCCATGCCCTAGAGATTCTCTTCTAGCGACCCTGGGGAACAGACCAGCCTTTGTATCAACAAAGGAAAGGCAGGCAGGAGCTTTCTAGAAGGGGAGAAAATCAATACAGCAATATACAATGGTAGACAAAGCTACACATGTTTACAGAGTTTCTGCACATAGAGACGTTAGGGACGTAATGCTTGCCTTCCCTGCGTGGAGTTGGTGTGTGTAAGTAACACATCTCAATTCTTTTTCCTTACCCTCTCCCTCCTGCCTCCCACTCTGTCCCTCTCTTGATCCCCTTCCCCTTTGAGAAAGAGCTGTTTCCTTACTTCCTATTATCTATCTTTTATCTTATTCTTTATAACTTGGGTTTCTCATACAGACGCCATATAATATTTAAGCTTGTGTGTTTAATTTATTTCACTTAACATTGTGACTTCAAGGTGTGTCCATTTTCCTACAAATGACCCAGGTTTATCCTGCTTTATTGCTAAATGTTTTCTAATCAAGAACCCACCACCATCCTTAGACCATCTGAGCATAAACTAGCAACTATGAACACTTCTTTAAAGGAAGTTTTGGAACAAGGTTCAGTCGAGGAGACTTAGGAATGGTTTTACTTTGTATGCAATGTGATCTTTTCTTTATGATTAACTCATACATCTGATGTTCTGCATTGGTTTTAAGCATTATAAGATAAATGAACTGACGGCACAGTAACTTAGGGTGGGAAGTATAAATACCATCCTTTGATTCACTTGACTAATGATTCAATATGAAGAGAAAGAAAAAGAAAGAAAAAAAAAGGAAAAGAAGTTCAATAGTTTCATAAAACAGGACAGGTTTTATATTTGATTTCAATGCTGTTAAATTTTTCCTTCTTTCTGTGAGGGGTAGCTTCTGGCCAACTCTTTCTCTGCTTTCTCTACATCCTCCCTCAGGGGAAACACATGGAAAATTCTTGCAATGGGAAGAAATCGAGAGTCCTAGGGTCTCTCCATGTGGACAAAAACAAGGCTCAAAGGCTAAAGGCTCCTGCCCAGCTAGGTACATCAGCCCAGGACCCCTCCCAGCCTGAGGGAGAAGGAGGACGAGATTATCTATTCCCATGGCCCTTCCACGTGAGGGGGTAACCTTTAAACAACACTGGTAATCCATGCTGGGCAGCAACATGAGAGACCCTTTTTAAACACCCCTTCCTCATTCAGAATCCCATCATGATGACATACACAGCCTCTCAAAATGTCACAGAAGGTAGGCCACCTTGCACATGGATAACCAAGCATGATCCGTCCCCCTCAGTTAGTCACCAGAATTTAAGAAGGCACACCCTGTTTTCCTCCCACTCCTCATTAAATTATAGGATTACCATTCAGTTTGAAATGCACCCCCACCCAGGAAAAGTTCACTGGCAAAAATATAAAGATCTATTTCAAAAGTCATTTTTGCATGTTAATAAGTGGTATGTATTTGGGGGGGGGGAGGTTGAGGTACGAGATGTTCAATTTTCCAATAAAAGATAATTGCTTCCTCTATAGAGAGCTGGGAAGTATGCAAATAAGACCTGAATTGTAAAGGCTGGAATCTGATGTTTGATTTTCTGATAAATATACTACCTACCTAGGGAAAATGGTGATGGTATAAATCTAGGCTGTGGGTTTTCTGCATTCAAAAAGGTTAACCCAGAGACACCAACGTTATCACCCCTGTGGTTCTGAGTGGAAAAAAAGCATCACAGGTGTAACCGTACAAGCCGAGAACAATGCGTCCATCCTGGCAAACAGTGTGATTTTTTTGTTTCTTGTTTTTTTTTCCTTCCAAAGACAAATAAAGAAAGGTACAACCCAGAAAAAAATATAACTACTTACGCACAAAGGATAATGTTGGCAGTGGCAGTCTGAGTTAGCGCTAAGGGCCTGTTTGTCTTTCCACATAATAGGAAGGTAAATGAGCAGGAAAGGGCGCTGGGAGAAGTCAGCACTCTCTCAGCCATGACCCTGCATGCTCTCTTCTCTCAGGGTGTGGCCTACTTTGAAATTTTAAAAATAGGGGGAAAAGCCATGGTATAGTTAAGTTCCTCAGGAAAGTCAGGTAAATTAATGTTTAACTCACTCTTGAGCATAAAACATTCTTATTTGCTTTAACCAACTGACAAATGCTAAAAGTGGCCGGAGAGAAACTGTGAAGACTGCTTGTGATGCACACTGCTGGCTGAAAGCCACACAGTTTTCAGGCAGAGACTAAGAACAAAATGGAGAGAGAAAAATGTATCTTACACCAAAATGACCAAAGCCATGTCTACACAGCCTCCATGTGGAGCGGCCATGATAAAAAGACAGGTGGATTGGGGGCCAGGCGCACACTGACTTGCGCCCCCGTGTCAGAGCCCAGCAGGACGGGGCATCACAGGAGCCCCAATCAAAGCCCAGCAGTAAATGGACCATTTGAAGAAATGCACAAACTACCAAGGAGTTGTCACTGACATGCAATCAAGGAAAAAGACTCCTAGAGAGAGAGAAAGACTCGTACTTGACAAATGCCTTTAAAATGTTTGAATGTGCAAACACACATTTGAAAGCTGGTACCATGGAGTTAAAAGCACCTTGGGTGAGTGACAGAGATCAGAAGGCAGGAAGACAGCTTGGGATTTTACTAGATATGGCAGCTCTTCCCTTGAGCTCAGCTCTACCTTCCACCTCAAAGGGAGACCCTTGTACCTCCTTCTCTAACACCCTAGTTTTCCAAGATGTTCCTCTAACTCCAGCATCAGAACAATGCCAGCACCAGGGCTGTGAGAAGATCCCTCTCTACCTGTGGAGATGGCACATAATCAAGACACTTTCAATCACCATCTAGCCATGTGAAGGGGGCATCAAGTATGCAAACCTGCACAGCTCCCCTTGATCCAGCATGGGTTTATGCAGATCGTCCTGGCATTCTTCATTAACTCAGAACAAGTATCTTTCAGTTAACACAGAGAAAAACACCACTGAAGGTGAAAAAATCGCTACCCATTATTGGACTATGACTTGAGGATTCAAAGGCAAATACGTTCTCCAGCCTGGTGGTACACAAGCTGAAAACTCCACTTTCCCTAGAGAAGACTCTGTCTTGAGGATCATGCTCATTTCTTGTCTGTTTCCCTTTTTCCTCTTCAAATTAAATATCCTCCAACCACTAGTACAAAAGTGCATTCAAAAAGTAGACACATATCCCTACCAGAAATTTCCAGCCAAGGGTTACAATGCTTTCTGACTGGAAGGTGCCAGATGCTTCCATAGTATTTCAACGTGGAGTTAGGAATCTACCTGGGGCAGGGGTGGGGAGTGTCAATAAAAAAAGTGTATCTGTGTCAAAGAGTCAGGGTTCTAGGGTGTGGGGTGGGAGCTGGTTGTATCACTCTGAATTTGGATCTGGAAAGGCAAAGCTCTCTTGAAGCATTTTCTCTTGAAGCATTTTCCCTTAACTCCTACTCCACTGCCTTCCCTTACATCTAGTCAACCTGAAAATTTTACCATTTTGAGGTGGGTGGCTGGTTTTATGAACATGGGTTTTTGGATTTGTTTGAAGGTGTTTTATTCGGGAAGCCTTTGGGGGCCGGCACTTTCTACACATGGCTCTAGTACACAAAACTAAAGTTATTCTGTTCTGCAGGCCTGGAAGACTCAGGAAACAACAAAAGCAGAGAGATGCATAGGTCTGAATTCCACTGCTATGCCACAATGACTTCCCAGAAGCCAGTAAAGAAACCAACACAACTCCCGGGATGCCCCGGCCTCCCCGAGGAGGGGCCAAGTCTCATGATGAACTCCTATCGGGTGCTGATGGATCTGGAGGGCCCCTGTGGATATCCAAGCTGCACTGCAGGCTTAGGGAATGTCACCACTGACCAGAAATAGAGTCACTTCAATCCTGAACCCAGGCTCTGAGCGAGCCACAAGTGGGTGAGAGACACAAGGAATGCCTAAGTCATGACAGTTCTCCGTGACACAATAAAAGGTTAGGACAGCAACATAGCAGGGCATCTGTATTTCCAGAGATCTCCATAGGCACCGGCTCCTGCCTCACTGTCTTGTGACTGGAGATGTGGCCTTTCAGCTGGCCCAAGGTCAGCGTCTGCCCAACTAATTCCAAACAAGCCTTGACATAAGAATACACATAAACCTGGACTTTTTGGTCAATGCTAATAAAAGACACAGTGGTTTTTCACTACATGAGTCAATACAGAGACTGCCTATGTTCCCCAGTTCCCCGAAAGGCCTGAAAGACGAGAGGCGGCTCATAAATGTTGATCTGCCTGTCTTCAAACACATAAATGAGCACAAAATGACCTCTCACGGAGCTGTAAAGGATGCTCAGCAGCTCTGAAGTAGCTTTCCTTCAACTGGATGATCTGTTAAGAATCATCTGGTCTTTGTTTCATTAACTTTTTTTTTCCTTAACTCCATGGTTAACAAGTAAACCAAAGTTCAGGGAAACCACATCCTTTACAATAGTAAATGAAATACTTAGGAATCAACCTAACAAAGAAAGTAAAGGATCTATCCATTGAAAACTACAGTACTCTGAAAAAGGTTGAAGAGGACATCAGAAAACAGAAAGGTCATCTTTGCTGAGGAACAACCAGCATTGTGAAAATGGCCACATTCCCAAAACTGTTACACAGATTTAATGCAATCTTGATCAAAATACCATTAGCATACCTCATGGAACTAGAGAAAGCATTCCTAAGATTCATTTGGAACCAGAAGAGACCTAGAAGAGCAAAATCAATTCTGGGCAACAAAGGCAAGTCACGGGCATCACAATGCTTAACCTGAAATTATACTGCAAAGCTATTGTGATAAAGTCAGCATGGTATTGGGGGAAAAAAAAAATACACAAAACAGACTTGAGGATCAGTGGAACAGAATAGAAGATGCAGATACAACTACAAACACACTCAGCTATCACCTTATCTTTGACAAAAGAGCCAAATGCATGCACTAGAAGGAAGATAGCCTCTTTAATAAGTGGTGCAGGAAAAACTGGCTCTCCACATGCTAAAGATTAAAACTAAATCCATATATATCACCATGCACTAAGGTAAAAAGGGATCTAAATATTAAAAGTGAAACACTAAATATCTTGGGAGAAAAAATAGGCAGAAATCTTGAACACATAGATATGGGCAAAGACTTCATGAATAAAAGTCTGGCCTGCACAGGAAGTGTTACAGAGAATCAACAAAGGAGATCTAACCTCATTAAAAAGCTTTTGCACAACAAAAGAAATCACCAAAAGAGTGAAAAAAAAAAAAACCCACAGAGTGGGAAAAAAATTATAGTCAACTGTCCCTCAGACAAAGGGCTTCTATTTAGAACATATAATTTTTTTTTAAATCAGCCCCCCCCAACTCAAAGACCCAATCAAAAAATGGGCATCTGAGATGAACACACACTTCTCAGATAAAGAAATACAAATGGCAAATAAATACATGAAAAAATGTTCAACATCATTGGTCATGTGAGAAATGCAAATTAAAACAACATTGAGATTCCATCTCACTCCAGAAAGAATGGTTGCCATTAAGAAATCAAATGCTGGCAGAGCTGTGTGGAAAAAGGAACCCTTCTCCATTATTGGTGGGAGTACAGACTGAAGCAACTACTGTGGAAATCAGTGTGGAGATTCCTCAAAAAACCAGGATCAGAAGTCCCATTCAACCTAGCTATTCCCCTTCTGGGTATCTTCCCAGAAGAATTAAAAACATCATACAACAGTAATATATGTGCACCTATATTTATAGCAGCACAAATTGTAATAGTTAAATCTTGGAAACAACCCAAATGTCCATCAACCAATGGATGGATTAAAAAAAAGATGTGGTTTATTTATACAATGGAGTACTGCTCAGCCATAAAGAAGAATGAAATTGAGACTTTTTTTAGGTAAATGGCTGTAACTCAAGAACATACTTGTAAGGGAAATAAATCAGACCTATATCCATAAACATCATACTGTCTCACTAGTGTGAGGAACTGAATAAGTAAATAAGATCCAAAATGTGTAACAGATATTGTGAATTGAGAAGAAACTATTCAAAAGGAAAGAGAAATTGGGATGGGGAAAAGAGAAACGAAGGAAGGGAAAGGAATAAATATACATAAATATACATATACAACATATATAAGATAGTTACACAGTTAGTTTCTCTTAGTTCATTGAAAAGAAAGGTTTGAACTAATATTATTTGGACAAGATATCATGCCTATACCATGTTCTCTGAATAACTACGACGAAGTTAACGATATGCAGTGTATTAATAATCGTTACTGTCCTATTAGCCTGTTTTGAAGCTGTTTTTTTTCTTTCTTTAAAATAAAATTTAAAAAAACAATTAAAGAATAAGAACAATTTGCAAAATATTTTCCAACTCAGTTAAATGAGTCAAGGAAACCAGGTTATTCTTTCTAGTTTCTCTCACCTTGATTTAAACGTCCAACATTCTAATAGGTACCAGGCCCAAATACCTGGAACAAATAAGACCCACTTGGCAAGACAACTCGGGGGAAACTCCAAGTAAACTCAGGCACCTTGCTGTCCACGCCTGGGATTATGAGGCTGTGCCTGCTGAAGCTAAGGGGTGCATGTGATTCTGGGGCTGCCACAGACCAAGTGCTGGGAGAGTGGAGTAAGAGGGGTGAGGTCTGCTCTGGGAGTAGAGGCAACAGCCCCAAGGCTGAGCACTGAAATCATCCCTAAATGGGCCGGAGCAGACGGCCAGGACCAGAAGAACTCCAGCACACACCTTGCTCTGGCAGAAAGGTTCTGTTAGATGTGTTAGGTTTTAAGGAAACCCCACAGACACTCTAGATTTGTAATATAGATCCTTTACTGGGGTACCTTTCATAGTCAGACCTCCTTCCTCTCTTTCCCTGATTGCTTGAATTAAGGACCACAGCTAGGAGGAATTCCAAAGACAAACAGTCCAAAGAGAAACAGTATTGGTATTAAAGGCACATACAACTTCTTTGATCTGCTGAGAAATAGGGAATTGTGACAGGTGATAGAAAAAAGGATACAGAAACAAGTACAAAAACTGCAGGAACCTGTCTGGTACAATCAATTCTCACCACCAATGACAAATATACTGTATTTTTTGGAACGACACTCTGCATATAAGGAAATTAGGTTCAATTTCATCTAACAAGATGCCATTCTTATGAGTTGGAAATTTTGTAAGACACTAACCAATCAAGTCAAATTTTAGTTTTTAAAGTGAATGGTGAAATTGAAATCATGCAACTACAAACAACAAGGAATCAAGAACTATTTCCCATGTTCAACAGCTTGCTCCCTTCTACACACATATGCAGGCACACACGTCCTTATGTGCCCTCATGCTTCTTCTGGTTTGACACAAGGTGTCAAAAAGCTAGGCATGCTCTCTCACACATGCAGTTTTCCATAAGAGATCAGAATCACAATCACTTGCATAAAGGCTGTCTACAATCTAGATCTGAAACTAGAGCACACACCCAAGTGTGAGCTAATCCAACTGAAAATGGTCAACAGGAAAACTTTTACTTTGGTCAACTCTGATCACCTAGGTTGGCACATCATTCTAATATTCTTTCTGGCACTGAAACGGAAAAGAGATTCTTGGATATTCTGTATTCACCAATGGGGAGAGTTCCCATGGATCTCCTCTCAGTACAGGCATGAAAGGAAGACTGTCAGACTCACGCAAAAACTAATGGTAAGTTGGAGAAAGACTTTTGATACTTAAAATGTGAACTTTAATGCTGTATCATCTGTGATAGCCCCATGTGTGTGTATATGGCACACTAGTAACATCTAACACATTCTGGAAGGAGGAATTTTTACCTAGTATCTAGTATATTTATAGCATAAACACACTTTGTGACAAATTGCATCAGTACACTCCACGCAATAATACTTGTATCAAGTGTTACCAACAGTACTTGTAAGAATAACAAGAGTTTACATACACTGACCATCTACTAGCTCCTCTAGAGCAGATTAAGTTCCACAGCAAGGTGATGGGGTAGTTGTGAGAACTATCTACAGCACAGTAAAAAGGTTAGGAACACAAAAACATTCTGCTTTACCTTTCAGAAAGATGAGATTTTCATTTAAAGTTCAAAAGAGTGAAAATGAACAAAGTAAGTTTACCTGCTCTATTTGTGTTCAGCCATTACTGTAAAGCAAGCAGGGAAATAAAAGACACACATTACAACTGAAGAAATAAATCTGTCCTTATTTACAAATGGCATGATTGTCTATATAGAAAATCCCAAGAATGGGCTGGGGATTTAGCTCAGCAGAGTAAGCATCTGCCTGGCAAGCATGAGGTCAGGAGTTCGTTCCCTGGTACAAAAAAAAAAAAAAAAAAAAAAAA